>CANNZV010001840.1:0-60601 GCA_947561585.1 Caprella mutica | reverse complement strand
AGCACCGTTTATAGGTACTAGGGCCTGTTCAACAACCTGGAGGTTGTTGTGTAGGTAATTTTTTATCGGTGATATCTTTATAATTGTTATACTAAATGTTGGGAAAAATATTTAATAGAAACATCAATCATGCTTAAATGAATTATTAAATACCTACTATCTACCTATAGTTAAGGGAGTTATAAACTTATGACTACCTATTATTTATTATCCATAGAGAGACCAACCCATTATTTATCATTAAACAGGGTGGGGCGTAAGTTTGGAAGCAATTTTTCAAACATTAATATAATTCTTAAAAATAAGTTCCTAAGTAGGTGATAGGGTTTGAACTATAGTAGTGACACTACATTATGACGTGGCAGTGTTATTTTTACAAAAAATTAGTCAATTCAAAAATGTCAGACAAAAGAGAAGCCATTATTGCTCTACACCGTGCCGGGAAGTCAGATTCCGTCATTTCAAAGACTCTCTCAATAGCGAGATCGACTGTTTGGAAGTGTGTGAGGCGTTTCAATGAGAGAGGAGACTTGACTGATCGTCCAAGAAGATGTAGACCACGCTCACAACGCACCAAACAACTGATAAAATGTGTCCGAGAGAAGATCAGGAGGAACCCGAAAAGGTCAATACGATTGTTAGCCAAAACAGCTAATGTGAGTCCCAGAACAATGAGAAGAGATGTCAAAGAAGACCTAAAGATGTCCTCTTTCACCCTCCAAAAGAGACAGACTGTCAGAAGCTGTAAAGAAAAAGAGATTGGAGAGAAGCAAAGCACTTCTGAGAGAATTGAAGTCTGGCACGGCTGGTGAAATTGTTTGGTCTGACGAAAAAAATTTCACAGTGGAAATGGCTCACAACCGGAGGAATGACAGAATAATTGGTAAAAGTGCAAAAGACATCCCATACAACCAAAAAACTGTCCACAGAACCATGAAACCTGCTTCAGTAATGGTCTGGGCCGCCGTTTCAGAAACTTTGAGATCTCCTTTAATTTTTGTGGAACAAGGCGCCAAAATCAATGCTAAATGTTATATTCAGAATATTTTGACGCCAATGTTGGAGTCAGCTAAGGATCACTTCGGTAATGACACTCTATGGACATTTCAGCAAGACGGCGCGACTTCACATACTGCAAATGTCACTCAAAACTGGTGCCATGACCATCTTCCACGGTTTTGGTCCAAAGAAATGTGGCCTCCCTGCTCCCCAGATGTTAATCCTATGGACTTTTCGGTATGGTCTATTCTTGAATCAAAGGCCTGTGGTAAATTCCATCGCAGTGTGGATGATTTAAAGCGTTCGCTCCAGAGATCTTGGAAGGAAATTTCACAAGAACAGTTGCGTGCCGCAGTAGGAGGAGTTCGGAGGAGATTTGAGGCTGTTATTAAAAACAAGGGGGGACATTTTGAATAAATTTATGATTTTTGAATTCTTAAAACCCTTATGTAATAATACATAACTGTAAATTATTAAATATATTTTTCGTTGGATTATAATATGCACTTTCATTTGCTTCCAAACTTACGCCCCACCCTGTATAAATGTAACTTGGGGAATGAATAACACATTCTATGTTATGTTCAACGATACATTAAAAGCTCTGAAAAACATACTGTGGCCCCAGTACTGTCACTTACTGAATCACTGCATTCAGATGGGATCCGGAAAATTGACCGAAAACAATTTATCGAAAGCAATTGATCGAATGGAAAATTGATCGAATGGAAAATTGGTCGAATGGAAATTTGATCGAAAAGAAAATTTGATCGAAAGGAAAATTGGTCGAATGGAAAATTGATCTATTTAAAGGAAAATTGATCGCACAACAATTGATCGAATGGTGAATTGATCGAAAATGATATTGGATCTATTTACACTAATTGACGATGATAACTAAGACCATGGATTACCATGGAAACTTACTTGCAATATATTACATCTACTAGATCTTGTTACCATGATTTATATATAATCATAGTAATTTATTTAATAATATTTAATAACAATTTATATAATAATATTTAATAATAATTTATATAATAATATTTAATAATAATTTATGTAATAATATTTAATAATAATTTATGTATAACATTTCTTCAATTAACTGTTTTTCTATAACAGAGAATTATATGCTTTGAAGGATATTATAATTTGAAGAACTTTAAGTTTTCTTAGTTCTAGAATTTAGGTAGTTCTAGATAACTTGTGAAATGAAAAATAAAAATAATTAATTAATTTAGTATAGGTTTAACGTCTGTTTCGGAACCAAAAGCCATATCACCTACGGCAAAAGGGAATTAAATACAAGAGATAGGAAGAAGCAGTCAGAAAGGAAAGTGGATTCATGAACAAAGTCACTTAACACCGTCGGTGACAATGCTGCATGGATGCAGAAAAGCTACTCTCAGTACTCTGTGAGTGCAGTCACCAAGGAATGTAACAAAGAAAGACACTAAGCACCGGTTGCTGCACTCACAGATGGAAGAAAAAAATGAAGCTGATCTATATGATCAATTTTCCTTTCGATCAATTGTTGTGCGACCAATTTTCCTTTCGATCAAGTTTCCATTCGACGAACTTTCCTTTCGACCAATTTTCCTTTCGATCAATTTTCCATTCGACCAATTTTCCTTTTGACCAATTTTCCTTTCGACCAATTTTCTTTTTGATCAATTTTCCGTTCGACCAAATTTCCATTCGACCAATTTTCCATTCGATCAATTGCTTTCGATAAATTGTTTTCGATGAATTGCTTTCGATCAATTTTCCTAGACCCCCATGATGCAAAAGAAAGAGGTAGTCACTTATTTTATACATTCAAAACGGCTTAGCCTTATGATCGATGGGTTAATAGTTATTCAACTTTTTCTAAAAAAAATTGCTACCCTAGCAAACCGGGCAATAATATCGCACCATTCAGGGCATTATCCCGCACTGCGGAGTAATGCCCTGCATCCCTCTTAACTTGGAAACTAATAAATCAATCCAAATTTAGATAACACCATCGTAAAGAGCAGCTTCTAAACTCTTAGAAACAGTGTTAAAAAGACGCTAATACAACACTTGGAAATAGCGTCATGTGTTTGAAAAAGTGACACCTATGAAAGTTAAGAGGCTCAATATTGAGCCACCTGAAAATATAATATTGAGCCACCTGAAAATATTATATTGAGTCACCTCAATATTGAGCCACCTGAAAATATAATATTGAGCCACCTCAATATTGAGCCACCTGAAAATATAATATTGAGTCACCTCAATATTGAGCCACCTGAAAATATAATATTGAGCCACCTCAATATTGAGCCACCTGAAAATATAATATTGAGCCACCTCAATATTGAGCCACCTGAAAATATAATATTGAGTCACCTCAATATTGAACCACCTGAAAATATAAATCGCGCAAAATTTACTATTGCGAAAAAGTTATAAGTTAAAATATACTTTAAATGTTGCACAAACATCAGAAAATAGTTTTCTGTGAAGTCAGATTCACGTTACAGACAAGAGTTTATTTTATATTACGTTTTCTGTTGGTGCAAAAATACTCCTGCATAATAAAAGTTTAGGCAGGCATATTTTCGCACATACACTACACACTTTATGTACAGACCCTACACAATTATTATATCTTATCCTGCTGAAAATTCAACATTTTATAGTACTGTAAAAGTGCGAAATAATGCCCTGCATGTTTTTTTTCATGCCGGGCAAAACCCCGCACTACTTTGTTGCCATATAGTCAATTTTTGGCTTACCTGAAACAAAAAAGGTAGATAGTTTACTAAAGTACGATAATTAACCTATAATATGTATGTCACAAACGTGATCAAATTTGATTGAGAATTGTGGATTCTGCAGCAAATCTTGCAAAATTATCTGATTTTACGAATGCAAATGTTTGGTGCATAATTTTATAGTGTCCTATTTAAAAAATATTTTAAAATACTTACCGAAACCTAGCATGGATAATAATATTTGTCCTGAGGGTTGAAAACATGCTTTTTTCCAATGCTGTAAACAGAAATTTAAATTTCCAAACAGTTTTGGAGATAAGGGGGGTGCGGGGTAATGCCCGCACATTCCAGGTGCGGGGGAATTACCCGCATTGACGCTACATGTTATACAATTAATATTACTGTCGGCCTTCGGCTTAATTCATTATGAAAGTAGGAATTCAGAATTGTTTCAGCGACTGTCTATACTGGACATTTAAGTTTTACATGTTATTGAAATATACGTTGACTTTACACTGAAAAAAATATGAATCAAATTGACTTAAAATTTATGAGTTTTCAGTTTGTCCCAAAACAGGCTCAAAAATGTAAATCAATTTGACTCATCCTACTATTTTACTCAAAAAAAAAAAAGTTATATTGACTCCTAAAGACAACTGAGAGATGTTCTAGATTCAGTGGTGGAAAACAAATATTCATACACATAAAACAAATTATGTAATAGACTTCTCTCTAAAACAAAAATGTTGTACAATGTATTTTACTGTAGATACATAGTTCGAAATAATAATAATATACTGGAATAATGATTATTCTAACGAAATTAAATACATTTTTTTCCCATTTAACTGGTGAAAATATATTGAACATAAAATAAGTACATACTTTTTTCATACAAATTTTTCTAATTTTTTGTCTCATATTTAACACTTAATAGATTATTAGAGGTTATTTAAACTCTGCGTTGAAGGTTTTTTGAGATATCAAGCTTTCGAATAGAAAGATTTCTATTCATCATCAGGAGAAGGGTGGAAAAACCTAGAATAAAAAACCTAGAAAAACCTAGAAAAACCTAGAGAAATAGGTACTTAACTATAGAGGTTGTCCGTTTTCAATCGCGCCTCTACAGCCATATAGAAATAGGTACATAACCATAGAGGTTGTCCGTTTTCAATCGCGCCTCTATAGTCAGATAGAAATAGGATCATCAGGACGTACTTAAGTTCATCAGGACACACTCAAGATTATCAGGAAACACTCAGGATCATCAGGACACACTCAGGATCATCAGGACAACCTTAGGATCATCAGGACACACTTAGGATCATCAGGACACACTTAGGATCATCAGGACACACTTAGGATCATCAGGACACACTTAGGATCATCAGGACACACATAGGATCATCAGGACATACTTAGGATCATCAGGACACACTTAGGATCATCAGGACACACATAGGATAATCAGGACACACTCAGGATCATCAGGACACTCTTAGGATTATCAGGACACCCATAGTATCAACAGGACACACTTAGGATCAATAGGACACACTTAGGATCAATAAACCACACTTAAGATCAATAGGACACACTTAGGATCAATAGGACACACTTAGGATCAATAGGACACACTTAGGATCAACAGTACACACTTAAGATCTAGAGGAAACTCTTAGGATCAACAAGACACACATAAGATCAACAGGACACACTTAGGATCAATAGGACACATTTAGGATCAATAGGACACATTTAGGATCAATAGGACCCACTTAAGATCTACAGGAAACTCTTGGGATTAACAGGACACACATAAGATCTACAGGACACACTTCTGATCAACAAGACACACTTAAGATCCATAGGACACACATATGGATCAAGAGGACACACGTATAGCAACAAATAATGTATAGGAATAGAGAAGATAAATATGAATAGAGAACATACATAGAAACAAGGAGATAAAACACACTTGATTTTGTAACAGATATATAGAAAGTAAAAATATTCTAGAGAATTAATGTAGTAAGCAATAGCTAAGTTAGTAACAAATTTTCTAATTTTTTGTCTCATATCTCAATACTAAATAGATTGTTAATTAATATTAATAAACTTTAGGATATATAGCTTAAATAGAAAGACGGTATCCAACATACAACCATTGGTCATAAAATTCATTGTCAGGTCCCGGTTTTTCCACCCTTCTCCTGATGATGAATAGAAATCTTTCTATTCGAAAGCTTGATATCTCAAAAAACCTTCAACGCAGAGTTTAAATAACCTCTAATATTATGGATTTCCCGTTGAGTTTGAATCTTTTCAATCAAAACTTAATAGATTGTTAATTAATATTAATAAACTTTAGGATATATAGCTATATAGAAAGACGGTATCCAACATACAACCATTGGTCATAAAATTCATTGTCAGGTCCAGGTTTTCCACCCTTCTCCTGATGATGATGAGCTTTTCAAGCTTTCTATTCTAAAGCTTGAAACCTGAAAAATACCTTCAACGCAGAGTTTAAATATCCTCTAATAATATGGATTTCCCGTTGAGTTTGAATCTTTTCAATCGCATACTTACTTTATGTACAAATTCTTACGTTGTAAGTACTTAGTACAGTATGTATCGTTATACATTAAATTGTTTTAGCTAAGTCTTTAACATACACAAAAATGCATCTTTTTATGTGTACGAATATTTGTTTTCCCTCACCGAACTTTCGTGTGATTTCCTTCAGTGTTAAAAAAACGCAAGTGTAAACACATCTCAAGACGAGCTTTTTTTCACGCGGCGTTAGAAAACGCAAGTGTGAAGGGGCAGTTAAAAGTAGACACAATATAAATAAATAAACACACTACGGGTATTATTAGGACTAGCAAGACCCTTGGAAATTCCACGGGATGAGAATCAACAAAAATGTTTTCGATAGAACTGATTATAAAATGACTTTCTGATTTTGACAGAAAGCATATAAACGCAGCAAATGTGTTTAGTAACATGCTTCTGAAAATAATATCCTTTGTATATAATTATCTTGGTCGCATCAAAAAACTCGATTTACACCAACTTCATGAGGCGCTATTGATCGAATGTTTGTTTCGTGCGCGGATAGAGTGCCTACGGACAAAATGCCTACGAACAAAATGCCTACGGACAAAATGCCTACGGACAAAATGCCTAACGGACAAAAGGCCTAACGGACAAAATGCCTAACAGACAAAATGCCTAACAGACAAAATGCCTAACAGACAAAATGCCTAACAGACAAAATGCCTAAAACGCATTTATATTTATTTCAAATATTGAAATTGTGGACGAAGATTTAAAATAAGTTAGACCAAGATGAGACAGAGAGTTTTGTGTCAGAGATAGTTTATTAAATCTTTTTCACATTGAATATGAATATTTGTAACTCAGCGTGTTTAGTTAAAAACTCTTATTTCATTTCACTGTGTTTCTGATTTATCACTAAAGTGTTTGCTCTATTTATCAAATCGCTCTAAAATATTAATCTTCATAATTCTTTCCATTTTTATTGTATATCTATAATCATCTTCTTCTATTATCATTTTTTTTAAGATAACTATAATCATTTTATTCAATTTTGATTTTTTTTTAAGATTGTTTATTCTTTTAGATAGCAATAATCATCTTGAATCTATAGTGATATTTATAGTTGATTTTGAAATTCTAAAGCAAGTTAAGTAATTACAATGTTTATATAAGTTAGTTCTGACATGCAATTAACTACTCTGGTTATAAAAAATGCTGCCGATATTTTTTCATTCAACTACCTTTATAGCATTAGAAGTTCCGATGGAAAAAAATACAGCATTCTCTATGAGATGTAACTGGGACGTAGTATATATATTTTTTCTTATGTTTTACATAAACTTTTAGAAATACTATTTGATGTTCAATTATGATAAGTTGTATTACAATATAATGTATTCTGTTCTTTATTTACCAATAATCAATCCATTACAGTTATCACTTCAATGTTTTCTATTCTGCCCTTTTATTTAAATATGGAGTTAGTTCTTTTATTCACTTTGCAACATCCTTTTACGTCATAATTTTACAATTTCTATTTTCTTTATTCATATATTTTGTCCTATAGGCATTCTGTCCGTTAGGCATTTTGTCCGTTAGTCATTTTGTCCGTAGGCATTCTGTCCGTAGGCATTCTGTCCTAGTACCGTCTGTTTACCGTATTTTGTGACGGACAGACAGACTGACACAGCTTATTTTATAAAAGTATATATAGATTATCCCTATTAGAGACATTAATTTGGTTTACACCAACCTTATGAGGTACTATTTATAGAGTGTCTGTTTAACGTATTTTGTTTAGCACCATACAATATTTTTTCTAAACTAAGTTATACTTAGATCAACAGTTCCTCCCCCCACCTTCCTTCACTTCCCCCACTTAAACCCTCCCCCTCCCCCCTTCACTTCCCCCACCTACATTTCCCCCACATTCACTTCCCCCATATTCACTTCCCCCACATTCACTTCCCCCACATTCACTTCCCCCACATTCACTTCCCCCACATTCACTTCCCTCATATTCACTTCCACCATCTACACTTCCACCATTTAAACTTCCACCATCTACATTTTCACCATCTACACTTCCACCATCTACACTTCCACCATGTACACTTCCATCATCTACACTTCCACCATCTACACTTCCGCCATCTACTCTTCCACCATTTACACTTCCACCATCTACACTTCCACCACCTTCTCTTCCCCCACCTTCTCTTCCCCCACCTTCCCTTCCTCCACATACACTTTCCCCACCTTCATTTACCCACCTTCAATTGCCTCACCTTGTACTAAATATAATCAAATTGAAGCACAAAATGAAAATAAGATGAACAATTAATTATAAAAGACATCATTTCGATGTTTAGTTTGTTGTATCATGCATACCGAATTTGTTTATATCTTATTACTGAAAGCGTAACGGACGTACTCATTGACTCACTAAAACCCCGTCTACACGGTCAGTTTTTTTTAGAGAAGTGACAAACTTAATGACAAACTAAATGACAAACTTATCGTCAGTTTTCAAGGAGTGTCTACACGGTCAAATTTTCTCGCCAAAAGTTTGAGGTTCACTGGCGTCAGTTTCATCAAAATTAATGTTACACATCGTGAAAATAAAAATTATATAACTTGGTATGTATATTTTTTAAATTTAGAACAGTAAGAAACCAGAAAAAATAATTTTGTTTTTAATGACAAAATATCGTCTTGAAAAGGATAGTCAAAAATAAATCATAGAAAACAATT
Organism: Caprella mutica; assembly: GCA_947561585.1. Lineage (NCBI taxonomy): Eukaryota > Metazoa > Arthropoda > Malacostraca > Amphipoda > Caprellidae > Caprella > Caprella mutica. Next base: position 51,533 of record CANNZV010001840.1, on the reverse strand, counting down.
CACAACGTAGACTACCTATAACTTAGATCTAATACATTCTAATACAACCAAGTATTAAAGAGTCTGTCGTCAGCCATTGTAACTAGATAGATACTAAGTTTGAAAAAAATGAGGTTTTTGTAGGTGTACCTAGCTGTAATAAACTAAAGTGACGCGCAAATAAAAAAATACAATTACCGGAAAGTCAGTGTGTACTTCAAACTTTATCGTCAGCAAATAGTTTGACAAACTTTTTGATGACGATATCCAACATGTTGGAATAAAAAAACTGATGAAAAGTTTGACGGTTTGCTGACGCTAGGAAGTTATCGTCATTTAGTTTGTCATTAAGTTCTGAAACTTAATGTCTGAAACCTCTGAAAAAACTGACCGTGTGGACGTGGCTTAAGGAAGGAACAAGCAGAATTATAATATGATAGACGATCATAAAATAGACATGCAAAGCATAACATATATTAAATGTATTTTTGTTTATTTGAAAATTACACTAAAATGAAAAGTATAACCCATGTGGGTATATCTATGGGTCATCAATTTATGTTTTGAATCAATTTATTACGTGAGTTGGTTGGAATTTATTCATGTTTTCATGTGTGTTAAAACAATCATGATGTGGTGTGTCACCAAACATTAGTTAATTTAATTCATTTTATGTATTGAATCAACTTACTATGAGAGTTAAAAGTTTTCAACGTGTGTTGAAACAACTATGACAGAGTGTATTGTAGTAACTCACATAGACTGTTAATCCAATGTATCTGGTGTATAAATTAACTTACTATGAGAGTTGGTGCTACTTTTTAGAAGCGAGTCAAAACGACTGTTTTGTTTTAACCAACGTCAAATTAACTACTTTTAAGTAGTACCTGCAACTCACCACGTAGGTAGGGACAAAATCAAACCATTCATACGAGTCAAAACAAATTAAATTTGATTTGATTCGACTACTCCTTTCTCTATTTGTAGGTGTACTGTCTCAAAAGGAATGCCATCCTTTGAAAGAGAAGGAAAAACGTCCCCATCAAAGGACAGGTCTGGGCAATAGGTGAAGTTGTCTGAATGTCGAACTCTAAATCGAATTGTTTCGGCAAATCACAAGACGACAACTTTTAATATCACCAGAGTTCAATAAGTTTACAGTTTCCATAGAAACTCAAATCCGAACACCACGGAAGATCTGTAAGGTGTTTCTAATTTTTCTTTAATTTAAAATATATAAAATCTATTCAGTCTTAAGTATAAATAATGTATTTAATTTTCTATGAATAAATAGGGGGAAAGCATTCTTCAATTAGAATATTGTGGTTTAATTTTCACTACATAATATTTCTTCACCTTTCTCTGGTCAAACTAAATTAAAGTGCATAGAACAAAACAACAACAACACCTTCATTTTTAACTCTCTCTAATAAAAGTTAACATTACATACATTTAGTGGCGTATTGAGGTTTGGGGATATTCTTTACAGTTATTTTGCAGCTCTAACCAGAACAGCGTAATGACCCTATGGCTGTAGTCGCACTGAGTGCTGGTCATAAGACCAATTGGCGGTCATTGGGTCAGTGAAAAGCGATAAACTCTGCCGGTCATGCGGTCACAACAACCAGACCACTTTACAGAGCTATGCACTTTACCTGAAGAATGCAATTTAGAGTCTATGCAATAATTCAGTGTACTTTGAGGCTCTTGTTTTACTTAAAATATAATAATAAATAGGGTGGGTTTAAACAAGCATATAATATATTTAAAATGAAAAGTTCATATATTATTTTTCAGTGTTAAACTTATTAAATTATGAATTTAACAACTGACCTATAAATTGAAGGGTTATTATATTACTACACCTATGGATGACTGTGGTAAAATCACTTTAATTTAATATATTTGTAGGTGGCTATAATGATGGTCAGGATTTTAAATTAATTTATATCGTTATTTCTTTCAATTATCATTCGGAAGTAATGGATATGATTATCAATTATCCTGCAAAACGGTGCAAATAATCAAAATTATATTTTTCTCAACCTTTTTTGTGATTATAAGTGCAAAATAATAGAGTAAGATAAACAATTAAATTCATGATCTATATATAAAGATATAGATTTTTTCGAGTAACTATTTTTCGTAGATTTAAAAAAATATCATATATTTTGTTCTTAACATAATAATTGGTATAAATAATCAGTGAATTGTGAAGACTAGAAAATATTTTAATTGTGTTTCTCAGGCTCTCTGAATTAGCCATTAAAGCAATGTAGATTCTATTGCATTATTGGAAAGTGATTTATCTTTCATACTTTCTAAGCAAAGAAAGGATTTCCCGCTAATTTTTTCACTCCACCTCTTACCGCCAAAAGAAGTGGAAAAGTGCGCGCGTGTGCGAGAACGTGTGCCCTACATGCGCGGCGCACCATGAACAATGTGCGCCATCTTTGTGTGCGCCAGCTAAGTATTTTGCATACTGATTAAAATGATTAATAAATTAATTAATCATGAATAAAAACATGCAATTAACCATTGGCTAAATTTAAATTAAAATCGCCTAAGAAAAGGAAATTAAATAAAAATACAGATTTAATGCTCTTACATTTGAGCATAAATTATTGGATGATGAATTAATATATATAGAAAAATGTTTGCTAAAATTTGTAATTTTCTATTTATTTGCTTTATTTTACATGATTTATTGTTGTTGAAATGAATGGAAGTATTGCATGAATTCGACTGATAATCAATTTTTGAATAACATGAAAGAATAACAGTTTCAAAATATTGTATTAGGAATTAATATGGGTGATTTTGATAATAATTATTGACTAGGAAAACCTCTAAGTATGTTCATAAATAGCATATATTTATATATAGTGTAATTACTTTTAAAAAATATCGATGAGCCTTTTGACTGCTTATAGAACATGTTTATTATAAACTAAATCAATACGTGCTTGAAGTGCTTAGGCATCTAGTCTCTTATTTCATGCTTAATGTACGTTAGATGAAGCTAATGAATAGATGTATGTTAATTCAATGCACGAACGAGTACTCTAATTACCTTCTCAAAAATTCCCCATATAGTTTTACCGAGATAGCAGTACTATCGTCTAAATAATCACCTGTGCACTGTACTATCGTCCAAAGAAGCACCTCTACACTGACATATAAAGCAGCAAGGCCCCATTGTTTTCTTCAGTGGAGTTGAGGAGGTTGCGACTGACGCACCTAAGTGTGTTACTCTAGCAAAGTGTGTTGGGGAACAGAAGGAAATGTCTTCTGTTTATTAGTATTAAAAAGTGATTAACTTATTAATGATAATATGTAATAGTTATAATTATATTTGTTTAAAATAGAACCACTTAGCATTACTAACATAAATACAATTATTGTTTCTTTTTTAGAAAAATTAAATTTCATATCGTTTATAAATAGAACTGAGAGAATATAATAGATAATAATTAAGTTTTTATTTTTAATATTTTTGATTAATTATTGGTAATGATGATTTTTAACGCGATTTACATGAATTCATTTAAGATGTACTCTCTTATTTTAGCTCGAAAAGAACATGTACTAGTATCAAACGAATAGAAATCATTACAATGAACTAGTCATCCTTTACTATTTTATTTAAATCATGTGTAGTTATATATAGACTAATGAATTAAATGTTACAAAAGGATATCGTTAATTAATCCAATGCATTATTTGCAGTACTCACTTTTCTAGAAGAAATGCGATAGGAATAATAATTCCAAGTGAAATGAAAGGTGGAATGGTGGAACTGCCTCCCCCACCCATGGAGTTCAGTGGTGGGGGAGAGGGGGAAGAGCATTGGGGAGATGGGGGAAGTATATCCCTCTTACCTGGAATTAAAGGCACAGGTGCGCCACTTACTATTGATGAAAATAAAGAAATGGCATAAAAATTTGATTCTTTTTTATTGTATCTAATTTTAAAAACCTAATGAACATTTTTTTCAGGCGTTTGTCCACCTCCACCAAGCATGTCCGACGATACCATCAACTATAGAGACAGCGCGAGGTGGGAACTTTATCTTTAAATTATTGTTTTATAAAAAATATAAATTCATTTACACTTATTTACATGTTAATTAGTGTAAACAAATAAATAAATATCAACAAATTTACATCTTAGAAAATATTGAATACAAATATTTCATTTGGTTTTTAACCTAATCTAAGTTAACAAATTGACTTGCAAGATGAAAACAATTGGTGTAATTGTAGAAGTTCTAGAGACAATCTAATCTAGGACAATATTAGAATATTTCAAGAAATTCTCTTTCTAACTAACTCTATGAAAAGGTTGGAAAAATTTAAGAAACTTGTAACTCGAATAATTATCTCACTAATTTACTAAACAAATTTAGCTTTAAAACCTAATTGTGAGGCGGTTTTCCAATGCTGTAAATAGTGTGCAAATAAATTGCGTACCGAAAAGAGAAATAAATATCAACTGATTGAATGAATCGAATAGTCATTGCATGTATACATTCTTTAAATTATATCTAATATATTAAAAAAAATTCTTACAATTGAATAAATTTCATTATATAATCATTCAATAATATAATTTCAAGTCTTGCTATAATCTTGGATCTTTTTTGTTTACTGGGCGCATTTGAACATAATGAAAACAATGCAAATGTAATTATAGCATGGATACACGCGTTGTTATTTAATGATATGCTTTACGAAAACACCTTTCCTTGATGACGAAGATTGTAATCTGAAGTGGATTTGGAGAAACTTTAAGAACCTATATAACAATTTAAATAACGAGTAAAAATATAATTCTTATATGAGAACTTATCCAATTTTTCAACATATCTGTTTCCAAATTGCCATTATGCTTATTTGTTCAAGGAAGTTTTTATTATCATATTCGCCCAGAAAACAGAAACTTTTCTAATTTATTTATTTAATATAACAAGTCTGTATATTTTATAACTGAATAATTTAATTTTAAAAATCAGTAACTATGATGCCATTATATTTTATTATATTATTTCCATTCTTTTCAAACGCGCCCAGCAAACAGAAAAGATCCATAATCTTTTTCATTAGAAAGTTATTTGACTTTTAATTAATTAATTAAATTAATTTTTTTAAGAAATATTTTATTGGATTATTATTTAAAATGAATGATGAAAATGAACAATAATGGCACTAGTGATCTACTCTCAGCTAAGTGTGATTAATATTATGTCCATCTTCTTAATGGACTCGTTAAATATTTTTCATGAAGAGCAAGGTTTTCCTTTACATGCGCTTCATGTTCCTCTCCAGATTCATGGCTTCCATGTCTCCAAATCACAACAGGCTGAAGGTGGAAGGAGACTGTGGAGGCCTTCTCTCCAATCACAACAAGAAAAAGACTTTGAAAGAGGAATTGGACTCTCAGTTTCAAAACTCATTGGAGTTTCTAGAAGGTAAGCTTGAGAACATTATTATTCTAACAACTAAAATCAATGGAGTTATTTCATTGATTTTATCGTTACGATTACGTATAAGAATATGTTAAATATATCTATATGAGTTTTTTTATATATTATGTATTAATAATCTTGAATATTAGCTATATCTTAAATATTTTTTGAAATCATAATTATGATACAAACAAATAGAATAATATTCGGTCTTGAAAATTCTCTTTTACTATACTACTGAAGAAAACTAATATAATCGAATATGAATGGACTTTTCGTTTCATACAATATTATTTTTTTCTGTAAAAAACCACTTTAAGACTACTATTGCTTTCACTTCTAATTATTGCGTTATTCTTCATGAATTTGTAGAAATGTTCTCTGATGAAAACCTTTTTTATTTTTTTCACTTTGAATTACCTTTTATTTACTTTATAATCGCTTACTGGACGCATATCGATTATATTTAAATACGCTAAATTATTTTCATTTCCTCAGAAGATCAGCCGTCTCCCAAATGTCACCCCATTCAGGAGCCTCCTGTGTGCAACGCCTGCGTCAGGAAAGATATCAACCACTTCAACACTCAGTGCGACTCTTGTTGGTGAGGACCTTGTAGTGAAACATCATGGATTATTGTATAAGAGTACATTAAAATAATCTCTATTATTTATGTTCATTAACACTTTTAACTCAATTGAACTGTAACCACCATTAGACAACATAATAAAGTAGGTGAATTAATAGAACATGAATATTTCTTTATGGGCAAACGATGTGGATTTAATTTATTTTCTCCGCACTGTCAATCCGAATGTAGTGTCTCAGACAATGGCTGGAGAATATAGTGGTTCGATCTCAGTTTTCCTCTACTCGAAATGGTAATTGCCTCTTGTTCTGTTCAGGTACACTCTGAAGAAGAGTATCCTCACTCCATCACAAGTGTTTGCAGTTCTCAGACACTGGGAAGCGAGGGTGCAAAAGAACGTTGGTCCTCTGGTTGGACTGGTGAGAGATTGTGAATAAAAGATCAAAAGCCCTATTCTTGAAATAAGGAGTTACCAATTAATGCATCAGCTGTTAAATAGAATGAAATGTTAATCAGTTAGGTATGGTAATAAATGATATGGAAATTTTCGATTGGAAAGATTTAAACTCAACGTTGAATTTTTAAAGAATTCTATTAAAATGATTATTTTTATTATATTATTTTAGGACATGAAATAAAAAGCGCTAAACGTTGAATCTACACTACCATATTAATGATATATGTACATATATAGTGCATATTATGTATGTTGCTAATTTTTCTTAGTATAGAAGTATAAACTGTAACTGTTACAGTATGTACTACCCATAAGATAAATTTTCAAGTCTTTTATTCAAACACCAAGAGTCGTTAATTCTTCGTCCTTTCCTTTTGTTCAGGCTGTGAGGGGCGGGTGCGGCATCAACGATCGTGACGCAGTGACTGACATGACATTGCTTCACTACGCTGTGAAGGCTGGGGCTAAAGGTCTTGGTGACCCAGAGGTTGCAGTTCAGGTCAGAACTGCTCGATAAAGTTTTAACATATTTTGATTGAGAACTTAAAAGTGAAAGGGAATATCAACCTAAAATTGATTTATGACCTAAGCAAATTTTAATTTCGAGTAAATTAAATTTTACTAATTAGAATCACTTTTACTTGGTAGTTTTGAAAGATATTTCAAAAATATTCCAATCTATTCAGGTGGTGGAAGAGCTTCTTCTAGGTGGAGCAGACATTCATCTTCGCTGCAAGTGGTCTCAAATGACTTCACTTCACTACGCCGCCTTTTTCGATGTTCCTCTGGTTATTGAATTGCTGGCACATAACGAGAAAGGTGAGAGAGCAATAACGAGGACATCATCAAAGTATTATATATGTTTAATGTACGAATGTGTGTATGAGCTCTTTAGTACCTACACAGTATTTTAAATATCACAGTATGAGACAATTGTGATAAGTCACTCAATAGAAATACAATTAGAGAAAAATTTGGACGACATAATAAGTTACATGATTCATTTAATATTTAATTATCAGATTTCTATAATTATTTATTAGTTTGACGATGTTTTACATATGATTACCATTAAAAATAAAAATAAGTATATGTTATGTAGTTACACTGTGCAATATACAGTTCTAGGCTCTTTTTACTGTACATATTTATGATAGAAACCTAAAGATGAATACTTCTTCACAGGAGTTCACATCGATGACCCATGTTCCGAATACAATGGCGCTACTCCCCTTCACCTCGCGGCTGCCAACATGTGTCTATCCGCAGCGAGAGTGTTAGTTCATCACGGTGCTGACATCAGCATAAAAGACAAGCTGGGTAGGACCCCTGCTGGTGAGAAAAATGATACGCACATTTACCTTTGTAGTTCTTAAACTATATCTAATTGGTGCTTTCTCTCATCATTTCATATTGAATATTTAACTTCTTCTGTTTTCAGATTGTATACCAGATCCTGAACAATACAAAATAGTGCCTGACTTTCTGGATATCATTGGAGAGTTGAAGCGTTTCTTAGGATCTTCTTCAGGAGGATTGAAAGAGAATCCTTACAGGTGCTCCTCTCCTGGTAGCCATGGTTGTTCAGTAGGGGGAAGTGCAGGAGGAGATCAATCTTTACTATCGGCAATGGGTCTCAAACTAGGTGACAGAGTCATGGTGAATGGACTCAAAACTGGTACTCTGCGGTAAGACATTTGATTTGAACTTCTCCTTTTAAGAAATTGCTGAATTGAAAAAGATTGACATGTTATAAAATTAATATAACTGAAAATATTATTCATTGACCATAGATTTGTTGGATCAACTGAATTCGCTATGGGTCTCTGGGCAGGAGTTGAACTGGAAACTGGAGATGGAAAGCACAACGGAACATTTCAAGGAGTTGTCTATTTTAGATGCTCTAGTGATTACGGTGAGGGATGGATAACATGTACATGTTTTCTCTAATTTCAATTAAAATCATTTTTGCTTTAGATTTACTATGTTGGCCAGGCTTTGTATTTGCATGTAATTTCTTAATTTCTAATTCCAGGAGTTTTCGTACCAGCTACAAGAATAACTAAAATACCAAACGTAAGCAGAGGACGATTGGTTAAACGAAGGAGACCAGTTTCACAAAGGCAAAAACAGAAAAATGCAGCTTATTCTAGCTGTGAAAGGATAGCTGCATTGAAATTGAGATCTGCGTCTCTTCCTCCAGATCAAATTAATCGTGGAAAAGTTGATGTGTCGAAAATTGGATCTAAAGTTGCACAAGGTACAAATTTCTTTCAAATTACGAGTTTTATTGCAATTTATAAAAGAGAAAAAATGTACTTTGTACTACATATTTGTCGTCTCTTTTCTTTCAGATATTAAGGATGATACAAGAAAAATCATGGTCAACGATAGAGTTGTTGTTGATTTACGCATATTGCCATCAACAGCTCAACGGCAATCATCACCATTAAGATATTCTAGATTGAAAAACAAATCTTCAGGAGATTCTCAAAGTGATTCAAGTCCAACTTCTTCAAGCTATAAATTGAATCAGGATTCCAATCGCTTAAAAGTCAATTCTTTGACTCCTTCAATCTCTCAAGGGACTGTGAAATTTGTAGGTACTGTTGGATTTGCTTCAGGTTACTGGATAGGCATAGATCTGGATGATGCCATTGGAAGAAACGATGGATCTGTGAACAATATCCAGTATTTCGAGTGTCGACCGCAGCATGGAATATTTGTGTCTGCTTGCAGGGTTGTCAAGTTAGTTTAACTTCCATTTTTGTGATAATCAATTAATAATTTCATTGAAATATAACTGATATTTAATTATTATCTTTTCAGAATAAAGCATGAAGACAAAGATGATAGTTCTCATATATATCCGTATGTTGAGGAATTATTCAATCGAGCAAACAAAATCTTGCCGAAGAATAAAAGTACTTCTTGTCTCAATGACACAACAAAGATTGCGCAGAAACAAATTTCAGGCGGGAAAGTTATCAAAAATGACAAACAAAACGATGGAAACGATAAAAATAGTTCTGTTTACAGAAATAACTCTGAAAAAATAAACCGAAAATGTCTATCACGAAATAAAAGTCTGGATTCTATCAGTGCTCTCAAATACTACAATAATCCAACAAATCAGAAGATCGTATCGCCTCTCAGGTATAACCCTAACCGTAAACTTATAAGAAGGTCTTCTTATTCCGATAGTGACGGAGATAACTCAGGTTCAAGCTCTGCTGATTCAGAATATGATCATCTTAATGGAGAGACTAATTCAGAGTACATCCTATCTGGAGTTCTGGGTGACTATTCAGTTTCCTCAGGTTTGGCAGTTTTCGCTAATAATGGAATGAACTTCTCACTGAAGAATGAATTCTACCCGACCAATACGACGATAGCAAATTTGAATAAATCCTTTTCAGCAAGGTAAGTAGTTTGAAGAAAATGTTATTTGTTATTTTCTATACGTTATATATGATAAAAATAATGGATTTCAGATACGTATCTTCTCGACTGCGTATGGAGGAAATGGTAAGAAAAAAAGAACTGCGAAAACAAGAACCTATTTGGGTGGAAAATTCAAAGGTGAAAACTCCAACTAAGTACAATCCTCAGTACTTTGAAAAACAAGGTTTTGACGAGCACTGGCTTGATATCGGTTCTAACGTTTTCTACCGAGGAAAAATCGGTATGTTACCATGTCACATAATCACCATGCTGAAATATTTAAGGATTTTACTTCATACCCTTTTTTCAGGTACATTAAAGTTTATTGGAACTGTAGACTTTGAAGATGGGATTTGGCTTGGAATTGAGTTGAAGAGAGGAGTTGGCAGACATGACGGGGCAGTGTTCGGACGGAGATACTTCACTTGCAAACCCAATAAAGGGGTGATGGTAAAACCAGCCAATGTCACAGTCAGGGGAATAAATGCAGCCGAGTTGATTAGGGAAGATACCTGCTATGACGAAGAATTCTGGATTTGATTAGACAAAATACCTGCTATGACGAAGAGTTCTGGATTTGATTAGACAAAATACCTGCTATGACGAAGAGTTCTGGATTTGATTAGACAAAATACCTGCTATGACGAAGAGTTCTGGATTTGATTAGACAAAATACCTGCTATGACGAAGAGTTCTGGATTTGATTAGACAAAATACCTGCTATGACGAAGGGTTCTGGATTTGATTAGGCAAAATTCCTACTATAACGAAGAGTTCTGAGTTTGATTAGACAAAATACTTGCTATGACGAAGAGTTCTGGATTTGATTAGGCAAAATTCCTACTATAACGAAGAGTTCTGGATTTGATTAGACAAAATTCCTACTATAACGAAGAGTTCTGGATTTGATTAGGCAAAATTCCTACTATAACGAAGAGTTCTGGGTTTGATTAGACAAAATACCTGCTATGATGAAGAGTTCTGGATTGATTCGTTATGTGTAGAACTTGAATAGAATGTCATTATTAAACTATATATTCCTTTCTAGTATATAATTTAATATTACTGTTAACCAATATATAAAATAATATTTATGCTTTTAATTATATTTTATATTATTTATATTGTTCACTGGTTATTACTTAGCAGGATTGTTTTTAAATATATACCGACATTGGATTAAAATATTTATCTTAAATTTTTTTCATTACAGCTGTTACCCAATTTTGTAAACATTTTTAAAATTATTAAATGTAAAGTTTATTAAATTTGTACTACTTGAATAATTTAAAAGTATTATTTTATAATTTTGTTTAGTGTGTAAATATTTTACCAAAGTGCTAAACAATAAATATTTTTGTTCTGTCCAAATACTTAATTCATGCCACTGTATATTTAAGTCACATGAGATAATTTACCTTAACCTTTGCCGAATTAACACTAAATATTCTACGTACATTAATGTATATTTATTTTACTGGGAAATTTTACAGATATAATTTGATTAAAAGCAATCATTTTGGAGCAAGTAAAGATAACGGAACAGAAATGAAGTTGGTAAAGATAACGGACCAGAAAACTTTATTTTAGTTTTAATAAATATTTGCTTTAGTATTTTATAAATATTCAAACCTAATAAGTGATAATATTAATGATTATACATTAATTGTGCATATTTCATTGATTGAAAGAATTGATGAAAAAAGGTGATCCATTTGGAAGTTGTGAAGAACGAGTAGAAAAATATGGAAACAATTCTGCTTAAATCCTTTAATGTGGTATTTATGATTCAAAAATTATATTTTAATTTCAATTATTGGTCAAATATTAATAATTTACCAAGTAAAGATAACGGACCAGAAAAGAAGCTAGTAAACATAATGGACCAGAATTTAACCAGGTAAATTTTACCTGCTCTATCATTTCAAATGGCATATAGTTGTTTTATATAATTGTTTTAGGGGTAGTTGAAATAGATACATCTTCCAAATTAAATTCGAATTAGAAAGGAGTTGGAATTTATATTGAGAAATCGTAGTTAAATAGTATAAAAAATCCTATCTGAATACTACAGGACTTTTATTGGCAAAAGCATCTTTTCATAAAGTAATGGTAAATTATTAAATAAAATATTAACTTTTCTTAAACATAGAAATATAATTGAAATTAGCTTGAATTTTAAACATATCTTATTAATATATATATCTTGATTGGTTACTTAAGGTGGAGGACATAAATAGTAATTGGCATTTACCTACAGTAATAAATTCCTAATTAATGATCAAATTTATAGATTGATATCTCTCTCTAATATCTCTAATTTAAATAGAAATTAGTTATACCTTCTGTGGTGTTTAGGTTTTGTAAAAAATAGTTATGCATGAAATTAAAAATCACCACATGCAACGGCACATAAAATAATTCAAATATTGTTGTTTCAATTTGTCAGATGAAATATTTTTTTATTGAGATATACTTTAGGAGTAAATGAAAGAATATTTCTTGTAGACTTATAGAATATTAATGCATAAACTTTTATATCAACTATAATATAAAGATGAATAAATAAATATTGTTAGATGTCTTATATAAATCTGATATCTAAGACTATAAACTGCATATAAATATTAAATACATATATTACATTGACTCTCTATAATTGTTATAATTATTGTAATTGTTATTAAATATTTGCACCAAACGATAATCGCTTAAACTTAACTATAGTTGATTATAAATTTATGAATTAATTAGTTCATTAACATTGATTGTGAATAATGGTTATGACCATATGCTTTTAAAATCATAAATCTTAAGAATATCATAGACGAAACGAAATGAAATGGTATCGAATACTCACTGTGAAAAAAATGCGAGTCAACCTGACTCATCACTTGAGTCAAGGGTGGCGAAACTCCAATAGTGGAGTCCTTCCTCTTAATTGACTCTACCTGAGTCTATATGACTATGAATTAGGAGTCAATATGACCCTTGTTTTTGAGTAAAATATTAGGATGAGTCAAAATGACTCACATTTTTGAGCCGGTTTTGGGACAAAATTAAAATAAAATTTTGAGTCAATTTGACTAGTATTTTTCTCAGTGCTATATTCCGCTGATTTGGAACTAGTTATTTAATTCTCCCGTTTATAATATTTTCAGGATCTATTCTTGTAAAAGCATATTGTCACAACCCTATAATTATAAGTTCTAGATTAAACATCTCATTCACATTGATTAGAAGTTATTTATATTGAACAGTTCATTTACATAGATTAAAAGTTAATTAGATGAAACAGCTCTATTTTAGTTTATAAATATTAAAGTTATCGATTATAAGTTTGAAGATTAAATATTACGATTATAAGTTTGTAGATTAAATACTTCGATTATTAGTTTGTAGATTAAATATCTCGATTATAAGTTTTTATATTAAATATCTCGATTACAAATTTGAAATTTATAATAAGTTTTTGTATTAGGTAGGACTATAATACCTCTCCTAACAATCACTAAAGTTCAAATAATCCACCAAAGCTGAGGGCAAGAAAACTTCCGCAGCCAACTCGCCCAGTTTCTTCAGTCCAACCGCCCGGAAAATTTTCAAGCGACACTGTGCTTTCAGAGACATGGGATTTTCTGCAGGAATGATATCGACATTAAACCAGATGAAAATCATCTATATCATAATATAATTCTTACACTACTAAAATTTGATAGTATTGATTGTAATAATGGACTCACCCAGACTGTGAAGCAACTCTTCCAAAGCCAAGCAATTCTCAGTCTTCATATTAGCAGGAAGATAGCTAATTGGATCTGGTTTTCCTCCAAATTGTCTGAAGGTATAAAGAAACTCTGGGCACTCTCTGAAAAAAGTGAAAAGAAGAATCTTATGAAACTAAGTGGTCAAAACTTCAAACTTCATTATACAAGAATATACATTTTACTAACCTTGCATGTCTTAGAACAGTTCTAGTTATGGACAATCTGTTTAACATTCCAGAATCCATGTCTTCATCAGATACAGTTTTCTGAATAGCGTTGAACAGTGATGGAATAGCTCCTCCTTTTAAGAGAGCCAAAAAACACGGGTAGTGTCTGTAGACAATGGAATGTTGCAATGGCCATCCGGGGGCACAAGTCGTTAGCAGAGATACAGGTTGTGGGTCTCCACCATATTTTAACAAAATCTGTAATGCATCAAAATGGAAATAGATTCAATATAATAGCAATCATGCATATTAATTATTTTAATAACATCGAGCACCTGCAGAATGATATTTGTTTAAAGTTAATGAATATTCACCTTGACACCTTTGACGCATCCCTCCCTTACGCACAAAATCAGTGGAGTACAACTGTTGAAACCACTTCCCTCTGGATTTGCTCCTCTTTTCAGCAACACCTTTCAATGTTATAAAAATATCAGCTTTCCAGTAATTGATAGAACTATAATTATATCACTAGTAAAATTCTAGCAAAATCTCAGTACCTCCATAATTTCATGATGACTCAATGAAGAAGCTAGGAACAAAGCGGTTTGTCCTTTAATGTCAGATGCATCCACCTCGGCTCCTCTAGAAAGTAACAATTCCACACAATCTGCACTTCCACCTGAATTTTAACAAACACAGTATTGATTAGGTATAATATCACAATACCATTATAATATTATTTATATTAATAAGAAACACAATATTAAACAGTAAATAATTATAATCACCTGTAACGGCTTCTCTCAAAGGTGTAGACATAAAAGGTTTAATTTTATGATTTATGAATCTGATTTGACTCTCTTCGTCCAAAAGTTGTTTCAGTTTCTTCACATCTCCAGCTCTTGCTGCTTCATGGAGTGTTCTGTCACACTCTTCGTCATCTTCATTACCTAATATTCTCAGCAGCGTCATTGGTGTCATGGTTGTACTGATAGTAGACATTCTAGTATCGAAAATCCTTATGGGCATCGGGGGAGGAACTGGAAGAAGAGCTTGTACCTCAATCGATTCACCAACATCTTCCGTATCAGACGAGTCATCTACCTCATCATTATCATTTGATGGTAGTGATTCAGGAATAGGTGAACGTCTTTCATTATTATCGCCATCTCCATCTTCACATTCGTGACATTGATTTGAGCAGCTTGCTCTGTGTTCAACGATATGCTGATTTACGTTCATGTCTTCATTCCCACAGTCACACCTGAACTGCTCGCATTCGTCGTCATCATGGCAGCGGCAGCTCATCATGGGCAAATATGCAGGCATTGGGTGAGCTTCTTCGTAAAATTCGACACAGTCACAAGTGCAGTGACAGTAACACATATAGTCGTCAGTGTATTGAATTTTATTTGGTAATTGTTCATCATCATCTTCAAGTATATTTGGTGATTGGTCATCATCCTCTTCAAGTTGATTTGGTGATTGGTCTACATCATCTTCAAGTTGATGTGGTGATTGGTCATCATCTTCAAGTTGATTTTCGATTTCATTATTATTTTCCTTCTCTGCAACAAATTTTTCTGCCATTTTATTGATGCGAACTTTTCCGTCTCCGATAGATAATGGAGTTGAAGTAATGATAATAGTTTTGGTTAGTATTAATTAGACTACCTTAAATATTGATCCTAACTAATGTTTTAATTATTGTGAAGATGCAATATCTATCATCAACAATGCCTTCTAGAAACTCCTCCTCCCGACACCTCTATCACCCAACTACCTGATCGTGCTCTCCTCCCTCTAATTATAGAGATAGTTTTTGACACCTGGCAATGAGCCCAGTGAATCTGTATATATAGACCACAAAGCTAGCCGTAAGATTGTAACTTATAAATATGATTGCATAAACCATTTTGTATATTGAAAAAGGACAAACTGTGATACATAACCTAAACAAGTTTAGTTTGACCTGTTAATGTCAAATAAAAGGTAGTACATATTGCAGAATTTATCATATCGTATTGAGACTTTCTATCGAACAAAATATGACCTCAAATATTCGCTATTTTCATAGTAATTAATGCGTTTCATTTACTCAATTGAAATAAATATTTCAAATAATGATATCTTTAATTTTCGATGTGTGAATGGGAATCATTTATGTAGGAACTCTCTATAATAGGTACTGAAACAACACTAGTGACTAATAGCAATGAGAAAGGTATTCACATCTGAAATGAGAATTACTTACTTTAAACATAACTATTTGCTATTATATACTCTATGGCTAAACGATGGAAAACAGTATTTTTTTGTTAATTAAATACAGGAAATATATACTGTAGTACATTATATAATTTTACGCTCATCAATGGCACGCAACAGTCGCGTGCCTTTATCTATAAATACTCTAAAAGGTTAATTCAGTTCAAACATGTGTGTGACTTGTAGAGGTTAGTCCATTGCTCCTCCTTAAGTATTTGTTATCAGAGGAAGTTCAAGAATGGATCCGAATGACATTATTTACATATGCATATTAGTTTTTTCTATATTATTTGGACTGGTTTATAGCAAATTTGATTCCGTATTCCTTAAGCAATGGGTCGGGTCAGTGTTTGGAATTTCACTCATTTATGCTGTGTCTGGACTTCACATCATACATCCCGTTGTTGTAGTTTTCGTGAATATCTTCATCATCGAATATGTTGGTAAAAGGTGATTAACTAGCAACCTAGATCATACCAAGTTATATTTAATTAATATGATATCTAGGTAGTAGCCTACTAGGTAAAAATATTAGGTACCTACTACTAGTAGGTACCTAATATTTTTATTAATCCGCAGCATTTAGCCTCTAAAGTTTATCTGTTAGGCGTTAGCCTAAGTCCCTAAGGTATCTTGAATATCTTCCAGAGTGGGTCAGTGGAATGGGTCAGTCAGTACCTACCCAGTCTGCAGAATATGGAACATTTTCCCAAGACTCTCTGCGGGAGTTCTTGATTGAATTTTAGAAATTGGAGATCTCTGCAGACTGCGGGAGATCTTGAATTACATAATTGATAATTCCTATGTTACCATTAATTTAGCTGTGGGCCAGTCTGCATCTGCAGAATGTGTCTCTTCTCCCGCAGAGATTATTATTTGAGAGACAATTATTTTCTGACTCTCAGCCATGTTTCAAAATGTGGCAGGAAAGTCGTCAGTTTAGTGAGAAAATAGATCCAGGTCGCCACATTTAAGATACTTTATAAATTATAGGAGAAATTTGACTTCCTAGTATAGATTTAACACTTGGAAACATCTTTATGCTTCATGCCTGATGCATGTGCACCTCTTAAGACTATTTTGGGAGTGTTTTAGTCCTTATTTATACTTTTTCAACTTATTTAACCCCTCAAAAGTCGCCAATATACTGGGGACTTTGTCCACACTTTAAAACATGGACTCTCAGCAGCAGATTCAGAATCTCCCGCAGCTAAATTAATGGTAACATAGGAATTAATTCAAAATCTCCCGCAGCTAAACTAATGGTAACATAGGAATTAATTCAAAATCTCCCGCATAGATCTCCAATTTCTAAAATTCAATCAAAAACTCCCGCAGACGCCAGACAGTCTTGGAAAAATATCCCATATTCTGCAGACTGGGCTGCGGGAGATTTTGAATTAATTCCTATGTTTAATGTTACCTTTAATTTAGCTGCGGGAGATTATGAATGAGTCGGAATGACTGAATCTGCTGGGCCGCTGAGAGTCAGAGAGTAACTCTCTCTCTCGACTCAAATTTAAATTAAAATCTCTGCGCCATGTTTCAAAGTATGGACAAAGTTGCCAGTATATTGGTGACTTTTGAGGGGTGAAATAAGTTGAAAAACATGTAAATAACAAGTAAATCACTCATTAAAAGTCTCAAGAGATGCACATCAGCACATGCAATATGCATCAGACAATAAGAATGAGGATATTCTCAAGTGTAAAATCTTCACTAGGAAATTAAATTTCTTCATTAAAGCATCTTAAATGTGGCGACCTGGATCCATTTTCTCACTAAACTGGCGACTTTCTTGCCACACTTTGAAACATGGTCTCTGCGGGCCAGTCTGGTAAAATAGGTGCTTTCTGATGAACTAATTACTCTGTCGGAGGTTTACAGACTTCAAAAATGAATGGTAAATTGCTATAAATTGTATAATCTGCAGCATTTAGCATATAGAGTTCATCTGTTCCAGTCTGTATTTGGTGCACAAAATTCCACTGACTTTTTGAAAAAGCTGAAAAAATCCACCATAAATTCCCAGTGATTTGGCTGATCCACCAACCCAAGTAAAATAGTATGTCTCATAAACTTGCCATTTGTCTCTCCAAATTTCAACAAATTCTCTCCAAAATGATCTAATTATCATTAATTCTCTCCAAATTAACATTGTAGCATAGGAGAAAAATAGATAAAACTCGCCAATTGCAATTGAAGGGCTCAAAATAACTGTCACAAACTTACCATTAAAATGGCAAGTTTGGACATGCTTTATTACTTGGCCACCAACATTTTACCCATTTTTCCACCAAATATTAATGGCAACATAGGAATAAATAACTAAAAATCCACCGACTTTGCCAGAATATTATTTCCAATGGAGAAAAAATTCCACCGACAAGTTGGTAGAATTTGCCATGAAATAGCTACAGTCTGGTATGCATGTATTTTTTAATGTATTTTACTGAGAAGTTGAGAACAGAAGCTAAAAAAGAGGATTTCTTGGAGAACAGTTTACCAGCTCGGAGCTCATGCAGTCTTGCCATGTTACAGACCAGTCTGAAAAAGATGCGTGAAGTTTATCCGGCGACTATTGAGGCCTTGAAATTAGTCTCCTGAATTATCCAGCAACTATTTTATAAATAATTCTTATGTTGTCATGATAATTTTGGAGTATTTTAAGATTTTTGGCCATTTATGAGAGAAATTTGAAAATCTTTAGAGACAAATTGCCCCACAAATTAAATATCTGCAGACTAATTGTGCATGCTTTGCAGACTGAGTTACAGACTTACCACTTTAAACCAGTCTGTAAAGTGTGTCAAATTATTAGGCCAGTTTGTCTCCAAAGATTATAAGATAAGATTTTAAGGAGAACATACTTGGCAAAATCTCATAATTTTAGCATTTTTTTTTGGTAAATTTGTGCTTTAGGTCCCCCACCAATTTTCGATATTTTGACACTTAATACTGGTAAAAACTAAAAAGAGCCATTTCAAGACGTTTACCTAAAGCACAAATTTACCTTTTTTTTATTTTGTAAATAGCTACTCCATGTCACATGATTCCAAGTGTGGCAGGAAAGTTGCCAGTTAAGTGAAAAAATGAATTCAAGTCGCCAAGTAAAATAATATGGCTCATAAAGTTATAAACTTTCCATCTGTCTGTCTCTCCAAAAATCACTAAATTTCTTTCCAAAATGATCAAATTATCATAAATTCTCTCCAAAAAGGGATGGGGGCGAGGCGAGGGTTGGGGCGGCTCTATGCGCTGTTCACAGTCTTCACACTCTCTAAAAACTACCTATCAGCCACTGATAATTCGTAATAATTAATTATCTCACCATATCTGGTATAGTTTGTGTTACTCAGACCACACACAAAAGCTATTGGCTACACTACCCAGAGTGCAGGAACTGGTTACTGAGTACTGGTAAAGTGGTCTTCAAGTAATTTTCTATTTTGGTTTCTGTTCTCAGTAAAATACATGTAAATATTTAAATATAGGAGGAAATTAAGGATTTTGGTATTCAAAAGCGAAAAGCATAACACTTTTACAATTTTGAAGCTATGGCATTGGGGTTTTTTGCATTCGATTCTCCCAAAAATTCTCTACAATGCTGAATCACGGTGTTTTCAATTTTCGAATAATTTTTCAAAATATTAAATTTTAATTTTCTATTTCACAGAAAAATTTATACCTATTTTGAAAACCAGTTTGAAAATAAAAACCATGATTCAGCATTGTAGAGAATTCCATGGAGAATCAAATGCAAAAATCCCCAATGCTGTAGCTTCAAAATTGTAGAAGCCTTAGGCTTTTTTGGAAACTGATCGAAATTTGAATAACTCGTTTTCTATGGGTCTAATCGAAAAAAGGCCTGGAACAAAAACAATAGAAAATTCAATTTTATATTAGACCATTTAGAATAGTTACATAGTATGGCTCATAAACTCTCCTCCTGTCTCCTCAAAAGAAACCAAATTTCTCTCCAAAATGATCAAATTACCATAAGTTTTCCCCAAAATAACATTGTAACATAGGAGAAAATTAGATATTTCTTGCCATTTGCAATTGAAGTGCTCAAAATAACTACAAAACTCGCCATTAAAATGGCAAGTTTGGACATGCTTCATCACCTGGCAAATCTGTTTCCGAAATGACCTGAATTCTCTAAAATGTCTCCAATAAATAATAATAACATGTAAACATACAAATTAATTAAGAATTTGTCTCCAAGATTTTGCAAAGATATTTTTTCCCTTCAAAAATATTTCCAAAGATCTTTGCTGACATAGAAGCGCTTTGCAGACTGGAGTCTGTATTTCATGATAAATTCCACCGACTTGTGGAAATTGGTGGATTTTTAGCTATTTATTCCTATGTTACCATTAATTTTTGGTGGATAAATTGGAAATGTTAGTGGATCAGCTAAATTATTGGATATTGACAAATTGTTGGTGGATTTTTTCAGCTTTTTGAAGAAGTCAGTGAGATTTTGTGCACCAAATACACTGGTATGTATCCATGATACCCGACGCTTTTGGAGCGTTGAGAACGGTCTAAAATCTATGTTTCAGAGGCTGGCAAACTGCAACCCAATTAACATGGAGAATATATGGATTAATTCAAAATTTTCAGCAAAATATCCGAGTTTTGACCATTCGAAAAATTGAAATGTAAGCCAATTTATTGGCTTCAACTTTCATTCTCTATAACATGGTCCAAAACTGTTCATGTGACTAGGCCCTTACTGAAGGATTGACAACTTTGAAAAAATTTGTGTTTACATTGATATTACTCAAACGTTATAGATTTTTTCATGAAACTGTTATGTAGTTTGTTGTATCAACTAGTTTGTTGTAAACTTGTAGTATGTACTGCACACTTCATGATTGATGAATGACCTGACAGTGGGGATCGGTGGCCGGCACGCCCCCAAAAGCTGAAATATATATATATCAAATATTTTTAGTTTCTGTTAGCTATATTTTCCATATTAGTTCAATACCTATATATGTGTAATGGGCTAATGGGGGACGCTTTTACCACATTATTTCACTTGGGCCACCTCTGGAGCCAGGGTCTTGTCCCAGATAATAAATTAGGGTCTTTCTAGTCATCTTCTGTCTAGTTTTATCTTATGTCTTCTGAGACTAATGTTCACCATCTAATTGTACTTGGCATTACAATATGATAGATGTAATTTTGGACTGAGTGCTATGATCATTTTGAGTCAACTTGAGACAGGTTATATGTATTTAGAGATTGAAAATTTTACTTAGAGAATGACCATTTTGAAAAAATAGATCTATTCTGATGAACTGATTGGTCTGAGACATGAAGACTTTAAAATAAAGATCTAATCTTTATGGAGAATAGGAGATTTCTCACCTTATGCAATTGATAGTCTCAAAGTTAGTCATCAAAACTCTTCGGGTAAATGGGAAAAAAGGCCATGTTTTGTACATGGTTTTTATTTTCAGAGTGGGAGGTGGAGGAAATTTCACTTACGTGAATGGTAAAAACTGTTCTCTTAAAAGGAAATTTATAGAAATTTCATATTTTTAATTAATTTTTTTCACTAGGTAAGTTATAAGCAAACTCGATAAAAACATAAATACACTTGGATATTGAATGAAAATCACATGAGAGAATTTATGGAAATAATATTAAATCTCTCACACAACAATTTAACTCATTGCTAATACTTAAGTCACTTAATTGCTCCCCAATATAGTTAATGTTGGCACTTGGCAACATCTCCCATACTCTTGAACTTGGCATTCCGGGAGTATTTACCATCAACTATAATCAGTACAATTATTCAAGTTTAACAAAATGAAACTATCTGATTAGCTAGCTAACTTTTTAATTTTCATGTTTAAATAAATTCTGGTTGTCAGGAAAATGATTTAGTTACTTAAAAAAAATGATATAGTTACTTAGTGTTGACAGTTAAAGTTAAAAGATAACCTGTTAAATCTATCACACTATAAGTGTTGAATAAGTTTTTTTTATGGCTTTTTAGCAACCTTCTTCAATTCTTGTGTGAAACATCTTATCTGAATCTAGAGAATAGTTCTATCCAGTAGCTATCAAAAAATAATCAATGTATATATGAGCATTGTTGGTTTCTCAAAGAGCTTGTTATTAGTAAAATACATAGTAATAATTATTGCATTAACTATAATGAGTTCTAATTGAATGAATTTTACCCTCAGAAAATGCCATACCATCAGTTTTGCATTCAGCTTTGTCTACCTGCTGTTCTTCCGACTGTGTTACTATTTCGGAATTCCTCAAGCTCCAGCTCACACAAATGCAGTTCAGATGATGATAACTTTGAAGGTAGGTATACATATCTCATGTGTTTATTCTAATTATACAACTGCCATACTCCATAGATCTGAAATGAGAGATTTGAAAAGCTTAATATCATTCATTTGTAGGTATAAGAAATAGTGTAATTATTAACTCTTTAGATTAAAAATCATGAATAGCATGACTTCAATTTTCAGATGGTTGGAGTTGCTTTTGAAATCCATGACTCTTGGAAATCGAAGGAAGACATCAAACAAGCCAAAGAGGATATGGATGGTGCTCATGCAGCTGAAAAAGCTACTCCAAATGAAGATACAACAGTGAATGACAGTGAAACCTCCTTGGTTAAGAGAAGAGGAGGATCTAAAAGAGGGGAAACTAAAGTTGTTAAATCACCAAGAGATATGACAAGAGAAGCCATTGATAAATATGAAGAACTGCAAATGAGGATCAAGTATGATGATGTGCAGCCATCTTCTCTAGACTTGGTGCACTATGCTTTCAATTACTGTGGAGTTTTGACTGGTGAGTTGATGGTTCACTGGACATCACTGAAACTAGGTTGCTAATATCAAACTAGATGTAAAACTCAGTAACTGGATACATAAATGATTTTAGATAAATTAATTATTTCAATCTCTATTCAATTAGTTTGAAATTGCATTAGCTATTACATTATTATTTTGCAGCTCCCAATGAATAAAGTCAAGATTTAATCTAGTTATTAGCTTAGCTACCTTTATTATTTCTCAATAAACAAAATTAGAATGAATAGGAGACATCAAGATATCTTCATTTTTTATAGCAATGTTCTATATATTTTCGCTAGTTCATTTTGTATTTGTTTGCAGGTCCATATTACAAATACAAGGTTTACAATGACATGATTCAGAGCTCCCCTGCACATCAGAAGATAGTGACGTGGAAGTTTTGTCTGCAGAGGATAAAGTGGTTGCCTGTGTACGCCATTCTGTTTCTGCTCTCCTCTCACTACTTCCCTCTCAGTGTATGTATAGCATTATTGCCTCAATCTTTCAATTCTCAATTAGTCTGGTAATATACAATACTCCAAAAAGGGGTCTAGGACATTTCGTCCACGGACATTTCGTCCACGAATTACTTTATTTTGTATTTTAAAGTGTTAATGGGATATATTTCATATTATTTTTCACCATTACATTATTAGCCAGGTATAAATAAACAATAATATAATAGTTATGATACTATTTTGCATTAATTAATGAGTTATGAGTATCAAAAATATGGAACTGAAATAAGATGGTATAGCAGCAAGAATAAATGTATGGATATGCACGAATTATAGTAATTACAATATAGGTAAAAAATAATTATCATTGAATGCTTTTATTATGAGTTCGAAAGTACGGAACAATCCAATAACACGGACATTTTTATGTTTAAATAATCAAGCGTAACACTAAAAAGTACCAATATCTAGCTAATTCATTTATAGCACTTGTTTAGTAGTATATTTTATGCATGCATATTATTATGTATGCAATTTATGTAGTCACTGCTAAAAATATTCTGCAATGAAAAACAAATTCTGAAGCAATATTGCATCTTATAACCTACTATTGATGATTATTGTAGTTACTGTGAAATAAACACCTGAAAATGTCTCAGTTTTCACATTTTCTATATTTATGTACTGTAATGACATCGAGACATGCCTCGCAACTATGATAAAATTTATAAGACTGAAGTGTAATAAATGCGGGGTCTGCCAATATATCATTAAAAAAGTACGCAGTTTCATTATTTTACTGATGCCAACCAGCAGGAGAAAACTATTGCAAAAAGAATTAAAAGGCAAAGACCATAAATTTCTAATTACCATCAACATAAGGAGTTTTCTACTTTTATGTTGCAGAATATATTTAAATAATATATAATATAAAATATATACACATTATAAATATAATACAAAATTTAGCAATTCGAGGACGAAATGTCAGTGCACGTCCAAAAAGCTACCTTACTTATTGTAATGTTTTTAGATATTTTAAAATTGGTTTGTGTTGTAGCTATATGAAAAATAATTGGTAGAATGAGTTTGTATTTGTTAGCAAGCTTGTCTATTTTATCACATTTCTCAGGAAATGACAGTTAACGGAGTAGCTTTTCTGCATGCATCTGATCATCACTGAGTGGTGGTTGTTTTCATTTACCATAGAACCACTCTCATTAATGATTTCTTCAAAGTTCTTTGTATTAATTTTCCTTTTGATATCAGTAACATTCTGAAGCAGATGTTAAACTCTTTGCTAAATTTGTTCAAGTTTCTCCTAATAAAGTGGCAATAATTATTCAAAAAATTTCGGACTGTAGCTACCATATTGTGAAATGTAAAAATATATTTCGAATTATAGTTCTAGTTACCAATATTTGTTTCTAAATATTAACCATTGTATTCTAGCGTCTTGACTTTTATTTAAGATTCTCATTATACGCAGCCTAATAACCCCCCCTGATTGTTGTTACAGTTTGCCACCACCTCCACCATGATAGAAGAGTACAGCTTTGTCTACAGGTGCCTCTACATGCACCCCGTGTTCTTCAGTTTCAAGATGAGACTCTACTGCGGCTTCATCCTCAGTGAGTGTGTCTGTATAATGGCTGGCCTGGGGCTGTACCACGTGGGGAGCAAACCTCGCCCTGGCAAGGGACCAACTGACCATAAAGCTCTGCAGAGGTGAGCAGCTTAAACTACTAATTATTGATAAGTAACTATAGCTATTGATAAGTAACTATAGCTATTGGTAAGTAACTATAGCTATTGATAAGTAACTATAGCTATTGATAAGTAACTATAGCTATTGATAAGTAACTATAGCTATTGATAAGTAACTATAGCTATTGATAAGTAACTATAGCTATTGATAAGTAACTATAGCTATTGATTAGTAACTATAGCTATTGATAAGTAACTATAGCTATCGATAAGTAACTATAGCTATTGATAAGTAACTATAGATATTGATAAGTAACTATAGCTATTGATAAGTAACTATAGCTAAACCAGAGCTCTGTGAAATATTCACAAATGTAGTCTTAATCATTACCTTATTCTGTAGAAACTAGGTAAATTAGTGAATATAATGGACATATCTACTAGAACATCCCATTGCCTTTACCTCAGTTACGAAGAAGAAGGAGCAGATGTGGTAGACTCTGACTACAATTTCGAGACAGTTCACAACATACAGGAGTACGGTACCGAGGCGAGCTGTACCATCAGAGAGGCTCTCAGGTGCTGGAACATGACTGTGCAGTATTGGCTAGCAACTAATGTCTACAAGAGAGTTGATGTACCTAAACCTCTCAAGTGAGTGACTTATTGTAACTATACCTCTCTAGTGAGTGACTTATTGTACCTAAACCTCTCAAGTGAGTGACTTATTGTACCTAATCCTCTAAAGTGAGTGACTATATTGTACCTAATCCTCTAAAGTGAGTGACTTATTGTACCTAATCCTCTAAAGTGAGTGACTTATTGTAACTAAAACTCTCAAGTGAGTGACTTATTTTATTTGCCTAAAAGTTAGTGTTTCTAGACCTGATGATGTCTAAATAGGTATATCTGTAAAGCTGGAACAGAAGTAAGCATATCTTTTTATTACTAATTTGTACTATTATTTCTCTGAAAAGCTTTTAAAATAGCAGCTAACAAACAAGTAAGCTTAAAAGAGTAAAAGGTTTATTAATTTGCTTCTAAATACTTCAAATCCCCTATTACATTTTCCTTTTCAGAGAGGCCCTGACAATGCTCACTTCTGCTTTCTGGCACGGTGTTCACTCTGGCTACTACCTCTCCATGCTCACGGTGCCCTTCATACTAATGGTGGAGGACTACTATGCAGGCCTTATCAGGAGGAGGCTTGGGGAATGGGTGAGACTAATATTAGTCCAGCATTAATTTCTTCAGTCAGGGATCGAAAGAACTTTCTAGAATATTTTTTTTCAGTAAAACTCTTTGAAAATATAGTTTACAATCATGTTTTAATAAATAGACGAAACTTTTATTAGTTACATGATTATGAAATTTTATTCACTGAATATTTTCGTGATGCAAATGAATCAAATGGCTGCTAGCTAAAGAAAAGATACTTCTATCTGATAAATAGTTCTTACTTCTTCTTACCAATGTGTATCTACATCTTTAAAGATCCTCCTACTTTCTGTGAACAGTGTATCCACAAACTGTAAAGATTGTTAACCTTACTCTTAGCTACTAACTATACACATCTATACGGATTGTAGCTAAACCTTACTTGCTTAGCATAACTAATCTGTAAACTAATTAGACAGGTTTACCTTCAATTTCCACAAGCTGCCGACTATTTGAAGCCATTGCAATTAGATCAAATTAGTAAAGCAAAGAATGATCTTTTTTATTAATAATTGTTTATATAGCTACGCACATGCTTCTAACATCTACGCAGTGATTGTAAGAACTATGTTGTGAGAACTATGTAGTAAGAACTATGTAGTAAGAACTATGTAGTAAGAACTATGTTGTAAGAACTATGTTGTAAGAACTATGTAGTAAGAACTATGTTGTAAGAACTTTGTTGTAAGAACTATGTTGTAAGAACTATGTTGTAAGAACTATGTTGTAAGAACTATGTTGTAAGAACTATGTTGTAAGAACTATGTTGTAAGAACTATGTTGTAAGAACTATGTTGTAAGAACTATGTTGTAAGAACTATGTAGTAAGAACTATGTAGTAAGAACTATGTTGTAAGAACTATGTTGTAAGAACTATGTTGTAAGAACTATGTTGTAAGAACTATGTTGTAAGAACTATGTTGTAAGAACTATGTTGTAAGAACTATGTTGTAAGAACTATGTTGTAAGAACTTTGTTGTAAGAACTTTGTTGTAAGAACTATGTTGTAAGAACTATGTTGTAAGAACTATGTTGTAAGAACTATGTTGTAAGAACTATGTAGTAAGAACTATGTAGTAAGAACTATGTTGTAAGAACTATGTTGTAAGAACTATGTAGTAAGAACTATGTTGTAAGAACTTTGTTGTAAGAACTATGTTGTAAGAACTATGTTGTAAGAACTATGTTGTAAGAACTATGTTGTAAGAACTATGTTGTAAGAACTATGTTGTAAGAACTATGTTGTAAGAACTATGTTGTAAGAACTATGTTGTAAGAACTATGTTGTAAGAACTTTGTTGTAAGAACTATGTTGTAAGAACTATGTTGTAAGAACTATGTTGTAAGAACTATGTAGTAAGAACTATGTAGTAAGAACTATGTTGTAAGAACTATGTTGTAAGAACTATGTTGTAAGAACTATGTTGTAAGAACTATGTAGTAAGAACTTTGTTGTAAGAACTTTGTTGTAAGAACTATGTTGTAAGAACTATGTTGTAAGAACTATGTTGTAAGAACTATGTTGTAAGAACTATGTTGTAAGAACTATGTAGTAAGAACTATGTAGTAAGAACTATGTTGTAAGAACTATGTTGTAAGAACTATGTTGTAAGAACTATGTTGTAAGAACTATGTAGTAAGAACTATGTTGTAAGAACTATGTTGTAAGAACTATGTTGTAAGAACTATGTTGTAAGAACTTTGTTGTAAGAACTTTGTTGTAAGAACTTTGTTGTAAGAACTTTGTTGTAAGAACTTTGTTGTAAGAACTTTGTTGTAAGAACTTTGTTGATAATTTGTTTAACTATTGAGAGCAAACGAGTTAGACTGGTGTGGAGACTTTTAGGCAATCTAGATGTATGTTTTTTGACATATTAATGCTATCAGCATGGCATCATCCTATCAAGTCCCATGACATTTTACCTTTTTCACAGAGTCAATCAGTGTACGACAAAGTAACTTGGTTCTTCAAGACCTGGTGGTTCGCTTACATGGGCATGGCATTCCTGCTGCTGCAGATAGACACCACCATGGCATTCTGGCGATCCATTGGCTTTCTGGGACATGGCACCATTCTCATACTACACACAGCTGCACAGTTCATCAACTTAATCAGGGGCAAGGTGCGTGAGAACTGTTTCTTAGGATTATTTCTTATATCGCCTGGTATGCGCTATGTCCAAATATTTTCAGATACTATAGTAAAAGTTAAATACTGGGGTTAAACTTGTGTAGCAACAGACTGTTACTGAGTTGATGAATATTGTTAAATATGCTTAACATCGGGCTGAAGGCTGCTAGTATCTGACTAAACGCATATAGGCACTGGTTCTGTAGTCGTGAAATATCCCGTCTAGTTAGGTATAGACAGAATTTGGTTAGATAGCCTACCTAGTTAGAATTAGAAAAATTATAGAAATAGGTTTTGACTTTAGAACAGTGTTTCCCAATCTTCTATTTAATCCGTTTCGACCGGAGTTAATTTTCAAAAGTTAAGATTTTATGAACTTTGAATTTGTAGCAAGTAACCAATAAATAGTTAATATATGTAGCTAGCTACTAGTTTTAATTAGTTTTGAAATTTCCTGAATTTTTTTTAAACATGTGACGCGATAGTCACATTCGTCACTAGGCTCCACACATTCAATTTATCACAGTATAGTCCTTTATTTTTAATGTGACGAATTCGTCATGCATGGTTATAATCATGCACCTCAAGTCATAACCACAACCTCACTATGTTTTCTGTTAAATGGTATGAGCACTGGTGCAGCCTCTGTTATACTAATTCCATTTGTAGCTATATGCATTGTGTTCAATCGGAAGCGTCATTTATATATTGCAAATTGGGAGAACTAAATTGCTTCAAATCGCATTATGTACTGTATAGCTACGCCATGTTACTCATAAAGAGTAGATATTTTTTCATTCTATAAAAATTCATTTTGATTCCCTGCATTTTTATCCTGAAAAATGATTTTTCACTTGAGAAGAAATGGATCGTCCTGCTGCCTGCAGTTTGCCAAAACACCTTCTTCAATTGTAGCTACGCCTAGAATTCATGCTTCACTTGAATTCAGATCAGTGGAAGGATGGCTGAATGTTACCACCTGTAATGTTCACAAAAGTTAGCGATCTTTTCAATGAGACTGGTTCAAACAAAACAAAAGCAGTGATTCAGGAGGTGAAGAGTTCCTTTGAAGAAACCCTCAGTTTCTCTCTCAAAAAATGTTCTCAGCAGATTTCACCCACAAAAACCACGTTGTGGAGGATCTCCAGACATGAACTTAGTTTCTGTTTTTATCTTTTCACTTCAGTTCAACCATCAACTGATGTCCACAAAGCACAAGAGAAGACATTTTTGTCAGTGGACTCTTGCCTTCATCAAAAACCACATCGAATTTGTGGACAAATGAAAATTCTTGAAATATCTGCCAACAAATGATAGGTATGACGATGATGATGATGGCCACTTGTCAGCTGTTAATGTTGTTTCATACCTCATATTGCTCCAAGACATTATTTGGCCCAGCCTGCTCGATTCCAAAACTCGTTCTACACTTTGGTGGAAGCAAGACGGTGCTCCACCACATTGCACAAATGCAGCTTTAGAATTTCACACTGAAAAGTTTCTAGGCCGAGTAATTTGCAGAAGAACGGAAATCCATGGCCAGCACACATTTCGGATCTCAACCCTTTCGACTTTCTCTCCTGGGATGCTACAAAATTACGAGTTTGTAGGGAAAACCCAAAATCCATTGAGGATGTGCTTAAAGCTTCGCTGGAATACATAACCAGGATAATTTCAAGAAAGTTTATAAGAATATTATGGATTGTGCTTTGTTCTGTCTTCAGACTGGAGGGGAGCATTTTCAGCAACTTTTGAAAGATCTCAGAAGATGTGCTTCATACGATAGATGACAATAAATATTTAACAATCATTAAAATATATTCTTTTCCTTTAAAGAGATGAATCTACAATGGCCTTTGACGTATTTTAAGTTCTCCCAATTCACAATTTTAAAAGGATGTTTCTGATGGAATACAGAGTACACTCATTGTTCTACCATATTACTGAATTCTTATTTGGATGCTTTGGCGACCCCATGAAAAGCGCCCGGCGACCCCAGGGTTAGGAAAAGCTGCTTTAGAAGTTTAGATAGATGAATTTTGTAAAGTCCTTGCATCAAGTAGGTACAAAGTCTTTCCGTTGCTTCATCAGTTAAATTGTCAAGTCATTTACCTGACACTGAGTATGTCACTTGACTATCTGTTCTTCCAAATGGTGGTTTGTATTTGCTATTTTTAGAAATAATATTAACTGATATGAAACAGCTTTGGATAAATTGCCACCAGTTATTAGGACTCAGCCCCCAGGGTCTGTAACATGAAGCTGTCTGTGGTGAATGAATGTGAAGGAGGGTGCAGTCATGAAGGGTAGCTAATGTTTATTTTAGTTTTTTTCCATGTTTATCATTTTTCTTCACAGTCCTTGGTAAGTGGAGTAATTTCTCTGCATCCATGAGCTTTGTCACCGACGGTGGAAGGTGATTTAGTTTCATGAAGACACTTTCCTTTCTGACTTCAACTTCCAGTCCCTTGTACTTAATTTCTTTTTGACGTCAGTGACATGGCTTTTGATTCCAATGTAAACAGCGTCCATCGCTTTATTGCAGATCACTATTTTTTGAATAATTTTAATAATATTGATCGTACATTAGTGAGACTTTGGTCACTGGAAGATTGCTTCTGCAATAAAGACAGTTAAAATGCCTTCAAAATACATAAACGTTCATAACTTTCCAATTTTCTCATGGATTCAAAAAATATTTAGCAATATACTAACATAGAAGCAATATTCCAGTAACAGAAGTTTCACTACTGTACGATCAATATTATTAAAATTATTCACAAAATAGTGATCTGCAATAAAGCGATGGACGCAGTTTAGACGTTAAAACCCCTACTTAATTAACTAATTATTTTCCTTACATGGCTACTTCAATATTTCTAATCCTTTGCATGCATGTTCAGGTGAAGCAGAAACTGTCGAAGTGCAGCACCACAGCCTTTGGTAACGACACCAGAATGAGGATGAAAACTGGCCCTGAATTCGGGGAAGAAGAACCCCCTCTCAAAATGGAGTAGTCTCTCCGCCATATAGCAATAACTCTCCATTTTTATAACGATTATATTAATATAGTTTGTATGAACTGAGTACAATTGTAAACATGTGGAATTTTATTTCTAATTTATGAATGCATTATTTCTACCTTTTTATGTTTTTTTTTGAATGACGAGTTTTATGGCTTTGTTCAAAAGTGTTACTTTTTCCCTCATGTCAGTGTTGGTATAATGTCACAGGTTAGTCAGTGAACAATTTGGTGAATCTTCTTTTCGTAAAGTGTATTTTGTATGAAAATAAATGATGACCATCTGTAATTTTATAAAGCAATATCTTTGGGCCTTAGTATTTTCTAGTTGCTTAAAGTTATTTTTTAGATGCTTTGTTATTTTTTAGTTGATTAAAGTTATTTTCTAAAAAGCATCATCTTCTACAAGGTAGTTAAAATGAATGGAAAATTTAGTCAATATTCTTTAATCTGGATTATTTTCATCATCTTTAAAAAATTAATTACTTCTATTTAACTCTTCCAATGTTGTCCTTGTTTTTAATTCATTTCAAGAATTTTGTTAATTACACTGATGTGTCTTCGAATTATCTTATAGTTTATAAATTTTTTTTTTGACCATGGCTTAAAATTTGTTTGTAAACAAAAAAACTTAATAAAAAATATTTAGCTTTGAAGTTTTCGTTTGTGCCAAACAGTTAGTAATTAATTTGAATAAGTTTATAATGAGTATATAGTTTCTTTGATATTATAATTGTTTTTATACATTTTTCTTTAGGTTTATCTCTTACTTTATAAACTAATAAGCGTGTGAATTTGCTTGTGATATGAGACTTAATAAATTATTAATTATTTACTTATTATCAATCACCTAAATCGGGCAGATGCCTTCAATAAAGTCATCCTCTTACTGTGACTACTTAGTACTAACTTGATGAAGCAGACGTTAAACCCCTAATAAATTAATTGTGTTAACTTTAGCAATAAACTCATTCTACCTGAAGTGATCATTGTCAGCGATGTGTTTATGACGAAGTATGTTAAATAGGAAGATATCTCTAATGATAACATTTTTTGTTATATTGGACACACGTTCAAATATGTTACTGCCCCTGAATGACTTGGTGTAACCTCATGTCTTACAGGGCATCACCATTAATCGTCTTGAAATGCTCTGTTTGCAAAAAATGTATTTAATACTTACATTTTCTTTCAAGTTTTCAACTTTTACCCCCAATGGATATCTTTGGTGGATGGCAGTAAATGCTGTTCTAATTTGAATTATGTATTTTTTTTATCATGTTTATTATCTCTTAACGCTATATATTCGCAGTTTTGGAGAATCATGCTCTTCAATGAAGAGGTCTTAGAATATTTCATACACTTCACATTTCACCTCTTTTTTTTCTACTTTTTTTCTGTTTACATGACGATTTCGCAGCAAACATTGAATCCCTTTAAAAAATCATAGGTGATCAACCTGTTGGTTTAAAAATTAAATGAAAACTCATATGATTGTCAATATCAAAAAAAATATATTTAATGAAAATACTTCGTTTCTCACTAGATATTGATTTTTTACATTATTTTCGTTATAGTGTTATTAATTCATTAATTACGTACTGAAATTAATTCAGTTAGCCATTTTTAAAATGTTCATGCCAAGAGAATCTGCCCATCTTCCTTTAAATCTGCTCTATTTGCACAATTAATTTTGCAATTACACTAACTACCCAAAACTTGTTTCAAAGCTAACTTTCTCTCGGTAACATAATTCTCGCCATTTTACCATTGAATGTTACTGCTGATGTACACTGATAAAATGCCTTAAATTTGCCTCATCAGCTGTTATTTCTGAAGCTAATTTAGAACGGAGTAATTTAAAGAACAATTTGAGAATGTTCGGCGTCCCTCAAAGTTTTGTCAGGATTATATTATTATGCGCAAAAGTTAAGCTAAGAATCTCCTCTGGAGGAAACTTCTATTTCACTGCAATGCCCAGACCTTGGAAACTTCATGAATTTTCAAACTAGGCTGATCACGCTAAAAATATTCAGGCTATTGAAGCTAAATTGAGCAAGAGAAAATAGTGGTGAAGGTTCATATTATTTATTTATCCTATCTGACGTTTATTGGATGAGTTTATTTTTAAATACAAAGTAGTTCCATAGATATTCCACAATGTGTAGTAAATAAAGAAAGAATGGTTAAATAGATTTTATTTGTTGCTCGTCAAACAATAATATTTCTGAAAAATTCAATTTACATTCTTAAAGTTTCGAGAAGCATTAAAATTTTATAATTCATTTGTTTAGAAAAAATGGATAGTAATGCAGCAAACTATTCTCGTTTTCTATTGAGGATTTATCCAGTGTAAAAGAGGTATATTTCTATTGACTATTGCCAATCACTTTGTCTCCTATCGAGGAACTAACGATGAAAATAATGGGAATCCATTCTCTGTTTGAAAAATGCAAAGTTTCATTGTTGAGGAGAGGACATCCTATTATCATCCTTTTCTTTGTTACCAATTGGAAGGGAGAGGAACAATTGAAAGGATGGATTTGTTCCACTGACAGCTCTTGCCTAATAAAATTCTTCAATATCTAAACTTGCCTCGTTAGATTGAAAATACCTCTTTATTTCGAATGTGAAAGCGTGTTCCTGTCTCTCAATAAGCATTTAATAAATATCTATTGGATTTATCGGTTGCATTTACTGGCAAAAGTGTTATTTCAAAGCCGTTATAGATTTTAGGAGCCATCTAATGAAATTCTAGCGTCAGATTCTCTTCAATAAGGACTCCGCCTTCCCAAGGATACTTTGACAGTTTTAAGTGCGCTATCGAAATGTGTGTCAATTATGAGAATTTGTATCGCAATATCCACCAGTGTTTACCTAACTGTAATTGCTTGAATGATATAAGCAAACAATTTGATTGTGTAGTGAAATGGAATATTAAAACTTCATGCTGTTCTATTGTTTAGTCCTGGAATATAAAGGACGAGGAATACCTTTAACAGCAATAAATTTACGTTACGTAACATTTAATTAATTCAAGTTTGATGAATGGAAATACCTTTCTTTATTTAGAAAACGTTTCTTCATTTTTATCACTACGTTACAGTGGACTATAAATAGATAGTCATATTACTATTTCTTTCATTTTAACTTGTAGTCCTTTATAGATTTACATAGAGAGCTGCGTTAGTCCCCAGAGTACGTAGCTAGCTAGCATCACCTCATGTGTGTGGGTGTGGGGCGTTAACGGAGTAAAGCTGATCAGTTGAGATATATGCACTGCTGTGAATTCAACGCCACTTTTCTCCATGCGTAATAATTCAAATTTTGGATAACAGTAACATATGTTTTGGGAGTAGGAATGTATACTGCACATTCCTTACTTAAGTTCAGAAGCATCATCTTTCATGGTTCATTCAACGGAGTGAAGAAGAACATTTCTATATTGTTTTATTTATGCATGGAGTTAGTAATGTATATGTATATAATACTATTTTTGAATATAGTTTATAGGTTTCATAATTGGTAATACTTATTTTCTTATTGAAATGCATATGCGTGAAAAATGTATTCGTTTGTTTGTCACTGAAATTACCGTGGCTGTAATAGAGTATTTTTATTATAAGGTTTACTAAATGTATTATAGGATTTTGAACTACTCGGGTCAAACACACACCTTTCATGTAAATTAATGGGAAGATTTTCTTATTTCTTTCTATTGTACTCAAATAAGGTTGTAAAGATATCAGATATTATTTAGATCTGAACTGATATCATTTTGATGGATATGACTTAATAGAAAAATCACAGCAATTAATTATCTTCAATAGTTTAGAAAAGAGAAAAGTGCCAAAAACTGATTGGAGTGCCAAGATACAAAACTTGAGGGATTATTCATTTCATGGAATTTTATTGAACAGGACATTATATTCCTTCGTATTGTTCTCTTTTATTTAATTAGTCCATGCAGTAGCGGAGAGAATAGTTTGTGAGGATGGCACTTAAAACACCTCATGGTTGATATAAAATAAAATAAAGGTAATAAATGAAACTATACATCACGCACTTCACATAAAATGTAGTGTTGTTAGTTTAGTTTTCACATCCTGTACGGTAGCAGCAGCGAGTTCTTCCCTCTAACTATAGCCTCAGTGGCAGTCAGCTTCAACATAGTGTACATAGTCTTCCATGCCATTATTTAATGACTGTGCATTAAGATATTGAATATACACGGTGATGACTTACCAGAGAGCCATTAGGTCTGAAACAGAGCCTTGCGGTGCTATCCCCCTAACAGTTAGCAACGGGTATTACCTCTCACCCGTTCTAGTAACTAGCTTCGGTATTTGGTTACTCTGTGGTAATTGGAAGAAATGGATACTAGTCTCTAGTTGCATATTCCTTTATGGCTCTAAAGATGGCGTATCTGAAGTAGCTTTGTAGATAAGTCGATCTGAGAAGAAGATAGAAGCTACTCAGTATCGAATATTCTCTGAATATTGATCAAAGTGGAGTGATTTTAGTTCATTCTTTCATCTTCAAGGTTTAAATATGAGTGCAATCTCTTCGGGAACTACTTCAAGATAGAACTTTGATCTGACTTTGCATCATTAAATTCAGATCGAAAACAAATTTAGCATTCATATTCTGTTAGAATATTCATCACCACATCAGTTTATGGATTTTCTGGAATTATATTTTTGTTTGTTTATAATGTTTGAGATGAATATGGAGTATTGGTTTAACTCATATATCGCATAAGTTTGAATTAACTTAAAATGAACGACTTTTTTCTTCAGAATTGGAAAATTAATAATTATTAATAAATTAAACTATTAAAAAATAGAAAATAGAAATGGTTTCATTATATAATTTTAAATATATTTCGATCACTAATAGCTGATTTCGTAAGATGTAAGTAACTGCTAATTCATTTATACGAGTATTCAATATATATATTTTCAATAATTCATTACTCAAATAATATTTAAGTATCATAAAAAATAAAATATTATAATTTTTTTTCCTAAATTATCAATATTCATTCTAAGATGAAAATGAAAATCTGTTGTTTCTCTTTATTGTGCTGTCCCTTACTCTTTATTTCGTCAATTAATTTATAGGAAATGTGCATGTTGAATCTTACTGTATAATATATACTGCAATATGAATTACTTTTTGACTACTGCAAGTATTATTGATATCAGCCACGTGACCGGACAATTGTCACACGTGGACAATTGCCACCCAAATAAATATTATCAGGCCTCTTAACTTAAAAAATATAAATAAAATATTCATACTACTTTGTATACGATTAATTATTATTTATTTACATTTTAAGATACAAATTTCTTCATTCATCATTTATTGTTATTTTATAAAATAAATTATTATGATTGGAGATATAATAAATATTGTTTTTATACTATTTATTTCCATCATACACTATATTTCCATTATACAATTGATCATATCCATTATAAATTAAATATTTCTTCCTTTATCACCACTATCATTATTAAGCAAATATTTATAATTTAATATATGGCAAGCTACAGTATTTGAAATCAGTCGCTTAAATTAGTACATATATTCTAAATAAATTAAACTCCTTTTACATTTTTCATTATGAATTTTCAAACTTTTCTTTCCGTTCTAGTGACCGGTTCTATTCTATGACACCTGTTATTAGTATTTTACTGTGAAAAAATGTTTAATTAACGGTATCAATATATAACATTATTGATTCTTGATCAATTGTTGGTAATAGTCTTCATTATCTTACCCAGTAAAGTTCTATATACATTATTAATTGATAATGGACATACAATAGGTATTTACATTACTACTTATTAATAAAAAAAAAATCAAATGAAGAATCCTGATAATAATAATTATAGGGTTATAACAATATTCTTTCATAATAATAGATTCTAAAAATATTATAAACGAAGAGGATTAAACACTATTGATTCGTTTTAAACCACCGGTACCTATATATATATAGAATTCAATACGATTCACTTTTTTCTCGTCTATTATATTTTTGATATCTGTGACTTAAAGCTTATTATCACAACTCTAATAATAATATCATTAGGGTGGCAATTGTCCGGGGAAGGCAATTGTTCGGGTGGCAATTGTCCGGGGGTGGCAATTGTCCGGGGGTGGCAATTGTCCGGGTGGCAATTGTCCGGAGGTGGCAATTGTCCGGGGGTGGCAATTGTCCGGGGGTGGCAATTGTCCTAACACCATCAGCCACAACTCCATACTCATAAATATACTTTTTTAAAGGCATACTAATCACTAGAATTAGTGTATTTGCTACTTTCAATACATCATATCAAAGGAACACCCAGGTGCACAATGTACATTTATTATTTCAATGGCAGCTCTCAATACAGAAAAGGAATAAAAGTTTATTTGGCGCCAGTCCGAACCTCCAAAAATACCCCAACATCATCAATTATCGGTAACAAATTACCCGCTTGACTGAATTTACATAACGGATGTACGTACAGTCAACGACAAAAATATCCAATATCTAACTGACTGTAAATGATAAGGACAGAGACCCTGTGAAAATAAATTCAAATTGCAAAATCATTTAGAGTATACCCAAGGGATAATGCGGCCTACTTTGAATAAGTTAACCTCAAGTTCTTGATGCAAATTTAACGATTGGAATGAAGTTACATAAATTGAATTTCATTTCACCTCCCTCCCATGGAGACTGAATTCATTAAATATCTCAAAAACAATTCAGAAGATCAGGAAAATATATCTTTGATATTCATCACTTGAAGCTCCTGAATGTTCTACTCGCTAATTTCCTCTTGTAAGACGTCGCTAATCAGATTGTCAAGATATATATTCTTTTTATGAAGAAATCCTCTAAATTTTGTTCTCGCTACTAATTGGCGATAAGAAGAAAGGATAATATTTTTATAGCAAGATAATCTTCATAAATGAGTTAGAAATTGAGGGGAAATGTAGCCACGAAAAATACACTGCGGTGTTAGGGGATAATCTGGCGGTAGATTTTACCCCTGGAGACACTCTGACAAATTCATTTTGGTTTTTGTAAATTTTCCATCAGTTGCTATTTTTTTGCATATTTTTTATTCTCATAATTTCTAATCATTTCATTAATTGAACAAAATTGTTCGCAACCTGAGAGTTATTCGAGAGTTAATGAATTGTTTCTATCTATTGTATCATTGCAGGTAATTCAACAGTATTTAGTTATTTTGTTAGCCATGTGAATCTGTATTGAAATCATATGGCATAGTTAATATTGTAGCTTTCTCTACTATAGCCACATGAGCTGTCAGTGCTAGAGATGATGAACATGATTCTTAATACACTGATATGGTTTAATCTTTTTATTTATCATCCGGTTAATTTAATAACCCTTAATTGCGAGTTGGAATTGTTTTTAATTAAAAATGTCTTCAAAGAAATGGTTGAAATGTACAGTTTAATTAGTTTTTTCTTTTCAGTTCATTTTAGACCTGTTTAGTGTTTATCTCACTAAATTTCAAGGTTTGATATATTGCTTTCTTCAACACTATACAGGGTGTCCCAAAAAAAACGAAACCCAACTTTAAACTAGATTATCTCAACAACTACTGAAGATACAGTTTTCTTTTAAGTTTTGTTTTGTTTATTGAACTTTTCTCCATCTACTGCTTAATTTTTATAGAGATTTTATTGATTTTTGTGAATTTTATTAATATTTTATTGATTGGTGGTGAAAATGGCCTTGCGAAAATGTTCAGAATACGGATATTGAAGTAAGTTCAAATATAAATATATCTTTATTAAACAACAACCCTATTAATAAAATAGATATATTTCCATCTTTTAAAAGCATTAAAATAACTTTTCCTTTTATAAAATATTGACAATATGGAGAAATGTGTTTAAGTACAAACAGGAAGCACAAGTTTAAATTTTATTAATTGTCGTTCAAGTCGCAAGAGGATAGTACGATCTGAAGACAAAACAATTTTGTTCAGCAACTCCTTTCAGAAAAAAGAAATGTTTCTATTATGAGAAATGGACAATGTATCTCAAAATCTACAATCAATCGAATCAAGACATGACCTACAATGCCCCCTCCCCCTAAAAATAAATATCAAACATCAACTTCTTGGAACAGATTTTTGACGCCGTATAAAATTCGTTTTCTGGTTCTTGCAAAGACATGTTCGTTTTGTGGAAGATATTATCATTGATGACGAAGCTGTATTCTATATGAACGAAAAAGTAATTAATCAGAACATTCTGCCATATGCTCAACAGAATAACCATCATGATTTTCACTTTTACCGACTTTATCACTGTGGAAATTAAAAATCATCACTCTGACTTTCATTTTGTGCGGGTGGCCTGAACATTGAACGACCCTTGTTAAAATTCAAACTTGTGCCTTTCTTTTTGTTTCTCCATATTGTCAATAACACATTTCAATGTCAATGATTTATAAAATGAATAGTTATTTGAATGCTTTAAAATCTGAAAATAGCTCTATTATATTTATATATAGAGTTGTTGTCTAATAAAGATAAATTTTATGTTTGAAGTTACTTCAATATCCGTTTTCTGACCATTTGCGCAAAGCCATTTTCACCACCCACTAATAAAATCATTGTAACATTCACAAAAATCAATAAATCTTTATGAAAATTTAACTGTAGATGAATAAAAGTTTAACAAACAAAATGATACTTTAAAAAAATGTATCTATAGTAGTCGTTGAAATATACTAAATTAAAGTTGGGTTTCGTTATTTTTGGGAGTAATTATACTTCAAATAATTATAATTATTTCCTGCAAAGGTTATTTTGAAGCAGAATTACGGAGACAGAAAACTTTCTGTTCACCCAAATTGGATTTTTTTCTATTGCATAATGTCAAGAGTAATTATTGTACTGTTTATAAATGGAAAATTTAATTATTAAAAGTGAAATGATTATTATAAGTGGATTATGTGGTTTATTAAAAACTGCTTTCACTATAACAGAAAAGTGGTATATTAATGAAATAATATGAAAGTGATAATTTTAATCTAATAAAACAATACAATATATTTCATCAGAGAAGAAAGTAAAGGACATCTTTACAATATAATAATGTAAAAAAAAAGTATTGTGTGAAAATAAGAAAGAATCACAAATGAAGGGACTAAGAAAAAACATATAATCGATTATTGCTCACTTATCTGTTTATAGAAAATCTATAATTGAGTTATCAAATTTGATGACATCTTCAACTTATATATAAATCTATCAAATTAAATAAACGATAATATGACTATTATGAACCAGTAGGTATAACATAAAAATTTATGTATAATGATTCGATTGAATAAATGAATTCAGTCAATCTATTTCAGAATTATTTCGCTTGTTTGCAGCAACAACGTCATAAACACAAAAACATGTATTTTAGTCATCCATATAGACATATAAATCATAAAATGCTGATTATTTTGGTAAAAAAATTATCATTGTAACTCAAAAATATACCGCTAGAGAGGCTAATTGTCCTAACGATATACCATTAAATGTACGTACATTACAAGTACTAAAATGCCTCTCTTGAAAAAAAGCTATTTTGAAGTTATGACAGTGTTCTCGCAAACAAGCGATATAAAGTGGTATAGATTAGTTATATGTATGTGTGGTTATTATAATACTGATGATTATGATGATAGTATTGAGTATTTACTTATGAATACAATACATGATTTAACTGCTATTGTATAATGTTCATCTGTTTCTGTAACCCATTGTGCCGATAAACTTCAGACTGACATATTGTTACAGTCAATGATATGCAGACATTGTTCTATATTCAGTGATACTTTCTAATGAGCAAACTTGAAGTCTTTGCTGTCACAGGTAATGATGTGCATCCCATTGAAGTGTCTCAAAGTGCAATGCACCTGATTATTGAAGGAGATTGGGATCTATATTTGAGTGCACACAGTCTTCTTATCAATGGATAATAATACTTACAATATATTGTCGAATACTCCTTTTATCTTTACCATGTCTTTACCAGAAGCAAGAATAACGAAGACTCAATTTGAACCTTTTTACTGAGCTAGGAAGTAGATAATATTCCCCTGTAATATCGTCAGTGAGTTTCACAATTGGAAATAGACGATCTTTCCGAAGAAGTAAAACTCTTTATATGCTCATATCAGAAGAATTCGATTCAACCATACGCGAGCTTCAGATGAAATTCCAATTTTGAGATGACAGAATTGAACAGCTGGAAGAGAGTTTTCTGGAAATGGTCGGGTAAAAGATTAGAAAAGGAAATATCTAAAATGTACATGAAAATGAGTTGATGAACTTTTAGGTAACTATCAGTATGAGTATGAAATGTTAATACTGCGTACTTGTGAAATCGTAAAAGATGTCACACCAATAGTTGAAAAAATTCGTTCTTTCGATCTATCCTTCTTGCACTTCAAAGTTGGATTTCAAAGTTTAATGATTCTTAATGAATTCTAATAGAATTATCTCGCAAATTATCGTTATTTAAACTCACGGAAGATGCATTTCGAAACAAATAAATTTTATACTAAAATTGAACAAACCAAATACCTACTTGTAGGGTACGGTTTGTTAGATGTTGAAAGAATTCAGTATTATCAAAATCAGATAGATATTAGGAAAGTGTTATAGATAGAATAAAGGATAATGATAAGAATATTTTTAGATGAAAAGAAAATATAATAACACCAAGCCCGTGTATAATACCCCTAGTTAGGGAATTTTCGGCATAGAATACAGAAATCTTAAAAAATATTTTAGGAGTAACTTTAGTAATTTGGTTGGTCGAGATACAGGCGAGATACATTGAAATATCTTATGGTAAGTACTTAAAATACGTTATTTGAAATAAAATTATTTTTAATCTATCCCGCCAGAAAGATTGCGGCGATAACAGCGTATCTGAAAACAAAAATAAATGCGAGACATATTCCACACTTGTTCGATTGTCATAAGTGTGAGTCGAATAAGAGCGAGGTATGCATGAATCAACAAAAACAGTTGTTTTAATTAATAAATCCCCAACAAGAAAAGCAAAGCCTTCTAAGCCCACCAGTTTCCTTACTCATTATCTCATTTATTAAATTAAAAATAAAAAGTATTCATTTAGGAATAATTAATGCACTGACTTTTTATTGATATACATATATCAAAATTTCTTTGCTGAAGGCTCCAGAAGTAACTAATTAAAACTGTAGATCTCTAAATGGCTCGCCTCGGTAAATTTCCTCTGTATTATGATTCACTTTAGGAACTAATATAGTAGAGAATGTTGCTGAGGAAATTAGAAAGATGTGGGAAATTAGCAGGCAGTGCCTACAGGAAATGAACTTAATTGCTCTATGAATATCGTAGCAAGGGCTGAGCAGGACCTGTGCCAAGACAATGTTGTCACTGTAAATATCGCTCTTGATTATACCACTGAATAGACCGGTTGTATAATGTACCTTTTCATTAAGATGAACTAAAGCCTAAATGATGTTTGGTGTGAAATTAAATGTATTCCGTATGCAAATGAAGTGAGTAGCCGTTAGAATTATTACTGGAGAATGAGACTGAGAAACTGCCTGGCCATGTCCACTTATCGCTGACTCAGCAATTCTGGCAGAGCATTACCCATCACTTTCCTGAGTGATAGGGCATCACTCCTCTAAGTGATAGGGCATCACTTCTCTCAGTGATAGGGCATCACTTCTCTCAGTGATAGGGCA
Source organism: Caprella mutica (assembly GCA_947561585.1). Lineage (NCBI taxonomy): Eukaryota > Metazoa > Arthropoda > Malacostraca > Amphipoda > Caprellidae > Caprella > Caprella mutica. The sequence continues at coordinate 8,229 of CANNZV010001840.1, read as the reverse complement.
TCACTTCTCTCAGTGATAGGGCATCACTTCTCTCAGTGATAGGGCATCACTTCTCTCAGTGATAGGGCATCACTCCTCTCAGTGATAGGGCATCACTTCTCTCAGTGATAGGGCATCACTTCTCTCAGTGATAGGGCATCACTTCTCTCAGTGATAGGGCATCACTTCTCTCAGTGATAGGGCATCACTCCTCTCAGTGATAGGGCATCACTTCTCTCAGTGATAGGGCATCACTTCTCTCAGTGAAGGGGCATCACTTCTCTCAGTGATAGGGCATCACTCCTCTCAGTGATAGGGCATCACTTCTCTCAGTGATAGGGCATCACTTCTCTCAGTGATAGGGCATCACTTCTCTCAGTGATAGGGCATCACTTCTCTCAGTGATAGGGCATCACTCCTCTCAGTGATAGGGCATCACTTCTCTCAGTGATAGGGCATCACTTTCCTGAGTGATAGGGCATCACTTCTCTCAGTGATAGGGCATCACTTCTCTCAGTGATAGGGCATCACTTCTCTCAGTGATAGGGCATCACTTCTCTCAGTGATAGGGCATCACTTCTCAAAGTGATAGGGCATCACTTCTCAAAGTGATAGAGCATCACTTCTCTCAGTGATAGGGCATCACTTCTCTCAGTGATAGGGCATCACTTCTCTCAGTGATAGGGCATCACTCTGTTTTATTATAGTATGTATTGTTTCAATGAATTTACACGTGTGTATAATTTATCTTTTGTGCATTGGATTTGCATATCCGGAGCCAAATAGCACGAAGTAAAGCTTCCGAATAGCGCTTATATTCTTAGACTATATTGTATGTATCGGTGAAAAAATGAAATACTTAAACTATACAATATCTTTTTGCTGTTTTACATTTTATTTGTTCACATTTGTAAAATAATGGTGGAATGAATTTTGATACTAATTCATTTCGAATTGTTTCGTTAGTGTTCATCAAATATATATTTCATTTCCATGGACAAGTTTTGGTATCTCTGGAAAAGGTTCTTGTTCGAATAGAATCAAATCGCCGCTTAAAATATCCATTCAATATTTTGTAATTTGTTATTTCATTCTATGATAAGTCCTATAACAATGCTTTAAAATGTAGAGAATCACTATTTAAAGTAGAAGTACCTGTAATAAAATTGTGTTAGCATAATAGAATCCCTTGAATATCGTCATATCTCTATAAATATTTCCGAACGAAGAAACCTTTCTTTGGCCACATTTGAATTCCTCTGCACCCTCAGATAGCATATTTCCCTTTCACCACAGTAATTCACAGTCATTCTTACATCTCATTTCATCCAAATGGTGACGAAGGCACTGGTGTGAAAATAAGAAACCATTCTATATCATTGTACACAACTTGAATATACGAAGAAAATATTCTCCGTATCTGTGAGAGATTTCTATATGGGATATAAATCAATTTGTAAATAATAGATCTCACACGGCATGAGTTCTCGGATTGTTAGTAAATATGCAGCAAGGAATATTTTATGTTAGTTTTTCCTCATTGAGAGACAAGGAAGACTTCTAATGAAGCTCATGCATAAAATAAACATTGTCATTTCTTATAGTTTATACTGGCAGAACTCATGCATATTTTGATAGGGATTGTCGGTGTTATGTCTTTCGGCAGCTTGTATTACTCTGTGGATTGATAGTAACATTGCACTGGTTTCACGTAGAAAGGGAGCAGTAAGGAGAATCATTATTGGTTATTTTGCAACATTTTATAGACAATAATTAGGAAATTAGTTAATAAGCCCTGTATTATAATTTCATTTAAATAGAAAAATGGATCTTTTCAGTTTGCTGGGTGCATTTGAAAATAATGCATTGTTATTTAATGACCTCTGCTTTACGAGAACACCTTTCCTTGATGACGAAGATTGTAATCTGAAGTGGATTTTAAGAAACCTGGAGATGATGAAAAAGCAATTAAGTTTCTCCAAAACTATGGCATAACATCGGAGAAAGAGATTTATAAAAATAAAAAAGACTTTAAGATTTATTGGAAAGAAAGTGGAGATGCAATAAGAAAATCTGCAGATCGAACCAATCGGTGCAGACGGATACATAGCTTGAAGACTTACAGTTGACTATAAATAATTATTGAAATAATAATATTTCTAACTAAGTAAACTGTTTTTTTTCTAACTAAGTAGGCCTACCTTAAAAGTCAGCAAAGTTTGATACCATTATATTTTATTATTTCATTTGCATCAAATGCGCCCAGCAAACAGAAAAGATTCCAAAATATTTAACGTGACTTGCAATAAGTTTCTGATTTGTGTAATAATGCCAAGTTCTATATTAACTTCTATTGAATTGTACGGAGATTATTTATAGACCTGAATTGATTATATCTTCACCGGGAATTAGGTTTTCTCTGATATTTTGTTTTATTCAGTTTAAAGTAAGGTTATTGCTGCCTAATTACCATGCTACTGTAAGTTAATCTAATCTGAGAGACTGCATTTAACTGAGTAATAACCTCTAGTCGTAAAGGATAAATTGACTCATAAATTATATCATAGTTTGCAAATGGCGCTGTAGCTTTGTCACTTGTGAGGCTCATTAGCCTTTTAATTGATGAATAAAAGACGGAATAACAGATTTTGATGTGGTCTGATTGTTTTAAATTCAATTATATACATTAAATACATATTACTGAATGTACATTTTCATTTAGTTCATCCAACATAATATATATCCACCAGCTTTAACTCAATGTAATATGAATGAACATTTAATTGAAGATAGCATACATGTATAAGTTTATATGTCAAAACTACGATTATACAGTATGGGCCACAAAAATGTTTCCGCTTTTTCAAACACTTGTAAATTGTTAGCCAATATACGAAAAAACTGTATCTTGGTCTCTTTTTCTCCGCCTCTTATTGTACTATTAACAGGTAAAAATTATTTTAAACTGATGGAAATAGTTTAAGAACAGGTAAGCAAAGAGTGAGGGTGATTATTTTTGTCATTGCGCGAAGGTAATTCTTAGAGCTAACTCTGTGATTTTACTTACTAAAAGGCAGAGAATAAAAGGAAAAAAATTAATTAATTATAATACAGGGTGCTTCCATTTCTTCCTTTTTAAACTATTTGGAAATACAACAACTTCAGTGACATTTTGATCTCATTGAAGTTTTCACTCTGAATATTCGTTCTTCGCTTGTTCATTGCATGGTTATAAGGCCCGTTTCACACTTGCATTTTAACACCGCGGGAAAAAGCCCTTCTTAAAAAATTTTTTTTTATCGCTGATGGAAAAATCTCATTAAATTCATGCTTCAGCGATTAAAAAACGCAAGTGTGAACACATTTTAAAAAGAGCTTCTTTTCGCGCTGTTAAAAATGAAAGTGTGAAGCGGGACTTAACCATGCAATTTGAACAAGCGAATAGCGAATATTCAGAGAGAAAACTTCAATGAGATCAAAAGTCACTGAAGTTGTTCTATTTCAAGATAGTTTCTAAGGAAGAAGTGTAAGCACCCTAATTAAAATGTCTACCATTATTAATTTTTCTATTTATTCACTGCATTTAATTAGTAAGTAAAATCACAGAGAGAATAACCTTCGCGCAATGACAAAAATAATCACCCTCACTCTTTGCTTACCTGTTCTTAAACTATGTCCATCAGTTCAAAATTGTTTTACCAGTTAATATAACAATAAGAGGCGGTGAAAAAGAGACCAAGATACAGTTTTTTCATCCATTGGCTAACGATTTACAAGTATTTGAAAAAGCGGAAACATTTTTGTGGCACATACTGTACAATATAAATTAAAAAGAATTGAATACTACAAAATATTGAAAGTATAGTGATATTTCATTTACAATGAATTACTGTTTCCAATATGAAGACTAGGAATTCATAGTCTATGATAAAATATTATTTCCATTGAATATACTTATTAATCCATTTCCCTTTTGTTTATTTCTCTTAACAAATAACTTTTTTGTATTTCAATGATTTTTCAAAATCATAAAATTTGCCAACTCCTACACTAATCAATTAAAAAAATATTAGCAATACATCACCAGTCCCGCACTAAATAAATAAATGTATGATGTCTCTAACTTTCTTCACATCTCTAATTCAAAGTCTTTTACATTGGCGGCATTTGACCCTCAATAAGACTGCTGAATAAAATGGCTTAGTTAAGGAATATGGAAGAGCCCGTCTGATCTTAGTATAAAATATTTTAACGTATCATGATAAAGAATCAATAATTAGTTAATGATATTAAATATTTTGAATTAAATCAATTTAATATCAGAGGTAACATAGTTTTTATTAGGTAACTAAGTTTGATCGATAATCCGATAGATGGCGTTGTTTTAATTGTTTCCCGATAGATGTCGTTATATTTCATTATTGTTCACAAAATGTCGATTTATCTTCTTATGCATTAGAACTACAACTATAGTACAAATTTTCTTTAGTCTGTCATAAAATAAACATAGTTTTTTAAAACTGATGGCCATTCTTGGGAGACTAACTAACGAAAATTTGTTCACTATACGAGGTTGTTCTCTTCTCCTGGACTATACATTAGTTCACTATAGAGGAGTTCTTCTACATAAGCAAGATAAGTATTATTATAATTATTACACGCATTAGTAGAAGTTATTTAATTTGGCTACATTTATTGATATACAAAAACTTGCAACATTAAAACTCTCGAAAAATAGAATGATTTCTATAGCTAGTTACTTAATAATCTTTATTTAGAAAAAAAAGGTATATCATATTACCTAATTAATTATGCTGAACCAAATAAAAACAAATTAGCAATTTTTTTATTTTTCTCGCACCCTTTCTTTAATGTATGTACATCATATAGAACTTTTGTAATGATTTTGGGTGTATTTTCTCCCAGTTTTCCTCTTAAAGGGGCAGTTCAGTCAATTTTTGTTTTCATAATATCAATGTTGAACGATCACTTAGTAAGAATTAAACGGTTGAAAAAATATGATAAGCGATATATATCATATTTTATAAATTCAATTTAGTTCTTGCGTCCTCCTACAGATGGCGCCACCACTCAGTACTATTTGTTTACATTTTACAGCTGATAACATGTAAACAATTTTTCTATCAACAGTATTAACAGGTAATTTATTTATGCAATGCATGTAAAACTAAATCTAATTGTCTCGAAGGACAGTTTTCAATTTCACAAATTCTTTTCACCATTTTCAAACATATAATAACAGATTCAAGATTCAAGTCTGGGACTGGTTATCATTTTGTTTGCGTACTACAATGATTAGTACGTCGGTCCACCACAGTCCACAGATGGCGCCACTAATTTACAATATACTTTTTATATAAACATTTCTAAAATCAACGAATATTCTAATGTTACATAAATAAATATACTAAATCGATTTAGGACCAATTTGGCAATAGTTTGATTTTGACTGAACTACCTCTTTAAACCTTTTCTTACTAATGTTATTGGTCTTATTTACTTTATAGAATCTAAGTTATGAAACAGTAATAAATAATAAATGTGAGACTTTAATATTTACAAGAGTTGAAACTGATGAGTTCAAATTATTATTGGAACGAAGAATAATTTCAAAATAATAATATAGTATTTTATTATAGTAAGTCATTTTTAAGAATTGTTAAGAATTGCACTGATGCAAAAAATGCGTTAATACTAATTAGTTTCCACAATTTAAATGAAAAAAACTAAAAAAATGAACATGCTCTCTCTAAAAGATTCTAATAAACGTACTGTATATTTCGAATTAAGCACACTTCAATATCAATTTGAAGTTGAAGTATCAATTAAAAGATAATATCCCATGTAATCACTTCAATTTAATTTATCCCAATAAATTGGTTGTCACCAAATGGAGATAAGGAAATCCCCGAAAATTAACTGGAATTAAGAGCGCCAGTTAGGGGATGAAAAATCCATTAGGAAAGTTTAATTTGTTTTGAAAGTCTTTTCCAGAGGTGATGTTTCGGGCTTCAGTTTTAATTCAATTTATTGTTATGGCTGCAATCGATCTCGAAGTTGACCCCTCTACCCCCCCCTGAGGCTGATATGGGGGTTAGGGGGGATTTAATTAAGTTGTTACAAATTGGTATTTCAGATTACGAACGATAAAAACTGTGCAGAAAATTAGTGATACTATGTCACAGGGTTTAGGAAGGGAGTTTAGAATCAATTCTCACGAATTGATTTATTGGTAAATATGAAATACTCTCGTGAAAACTGTAAAAACTTTAAAAATTATTTGATCTGAAAAATAAAGTTTTTTTTATAACGATATTATATTTGTATATAGGGTAGGAGAATACATTTATATTTTCTCGTGTGTGACGTAAATAAGAGACGTTTCAGTGCATATAATGCAATAATTTGTGTCACAAGTGACTGTAAATGTTACACAAGCGGACAAATGTAGCGTACATATTTTACCTGCAGTCTTACCTGCATCTGTTGTTGTTGTTTTTCATCTTTGAAGTATTAGGAAACTTCCTTATAGTGTGAGTTATAACCAATGCTGAAATGGATTGAGTTATCTCAAACAATAATTTCCTATAAGTTCATTACAATTCAGGTGGAAAAAAATAACATAAGAAAAAAGAAAAATGAAGAATATCTATGAAGGTAATGATTATTCTATTCCTAATTCACAGAATAAAAAATTACAATGTGCTGTATTTTGAAACTTGTATACAAAAGCTTAAAATAAATAAATTATACCATTTATGACTACACCTATACCCCATGACAGTGAAGTCGTTGTGTAACTTAAACAGCTATTACACATGCCTGATATTTGGCGCTATAGGTTTTCTCGCCACACGACACTTTTGCCGAAAAAAGGACATTTTTTTAGCAATATAAGGTATACATATTTAATAGTAAATAACAGAAAAGTATACGGATAAAAAGGAACACCAGTACTGGAATGTACATTTCTTTAAAAAACAGGACGTTTCGATAGTCTAGCTATCATTATCAACTAATATAAAATCTGTAATGGAACATAAAAAATAAAAAACATACACTAATATTTATTGAACATTAAAAAACCTAACTAAAAATTAATTAAAAGTTAAAGGATAAGAACTGTCACTATTGTTTAAAATTGGTTGGCGTTTAAAAATGTGAAGTGATTCTAAAATTCTCAACTCATTAAAATTGTTTGCACTACCTAAAATTTTAAAATGATCTAATTTGATTGGAGAGTCGCAAGTACTCTCCGTGTGAATTCTAATTGATGAATGAGGTGGATTGCAAATTGGTCTATTAGTTCGAAAACTCCTCCAGCATGCTCCGCAATCCTCATGTAGAGTGGCCGCGACGTCATGCCAACGTACTCTGACGTGCACTGCACGCAACTAAAGGAATAAACGATTGACCAGAGCATGCCGAGAGGAAGTTTATCTTTGTAATTAAAAAAAAGAGCCTATTGTAAATGAATTGGTAAAAACAAATCTAAAAGTTACATCATTAAAATATTTAGTAAAAAGAATGGAAAGATCTTGTTTTAATTTGACAGAGTGGTAGCCTAGATATGGTAGGGATGCATATAAAATGTTTTCAGCGGGTGGTACAGTATAAGTGCTATTAAAATTCCTATCTAAAAACTGCATAAGGATTTTATTAAAAAGTGAAGTACAAAAGCCATTGTTATTAAAAAAAGAGCGTAAAAAAGAAAATTGGCTTGCAGATTGCCCCTCTAATTTTAAACCCTTGTTTTACAAAAGATATATACAGTATAACTCCTCTATAATGAAATCCTGTATAGTGAATGTAGTGCCATGAGTGAGGAAGTAGCCTCTATAGTGAACAAAATGTGTTCACTATAGAGGCTACTTCCTTACTCAGACAGTACATTCACTATGTAGGAGTTCTACTGCATTTAACTTGACGTCTGCTATGTAACTAGAGTGATGACTTCAAATATACAATATTCTATTTTCAAAAATAAAATATCAATTTTATTTTTGAAAATAAAGTGTGATAAATTACATCAAATTTCAAAATTATTGTAATTAAACTGTTATTATATTATCTAATATATTTTATCGGGTAAAGGACATTTCGTCAACTGGCAATTTGTCCACGAATTGCTTTATTTTGTATTTTAAAGTGTTTATTGGATATATTTCATATTATTTTTCACTTTAACATTATTAGGCAGGTGTAAATATACATTAATATTATAGTGAC
>CANNZV010001839.1:127414-217929 GCA_947561585.1 Caprella mutica | reverse complement strand
ATGATCTTATGTTAGATGAATGTGGTGATGAGGCAATTCTTAGTTTCACTGGAGAATAAATGGGTAAATATCTTCCATGCTAGCTAGCAGAAAATCTAGCAATAGTGAAATGTTAGTTTCAATTCAGCCCCAAAATAATAAGAATTTTACATTTACTGCAAACAATATCATAATTTGTTACATAATTACATAATTTGTTTTATAATTTCATAGTTTTTTAACTACATTAAAATTTCATAATTTGTAACTAAAACCAAAATGAATATGGAATGTCCCTAATGGTTTTTTTAATTACCAACATACTTCTATAAATTGACAATTGAATTGAAAGATAAAGTTTAAAATTCAGCACTTCAGATTTATTTATGGTTATTTTAGAAAGAAAAACGTTGTAGGTTGAAGGATGGAAAAGAAAATAGAGAAAAAATATTGGAATTGAATAGGTTGAAATAAATGTATCTAGGTAGAACAACTTGATAACTGTAACAAATCGCAAAGTACTTGAACAATATATCAAATATATCGCTATAGTATAATAAATTGAAAATATTATTGTTGTATATAAAGTCCCAGCTGTGAAGTTATGAAAATAATTATAGCACTACAGTACAATATTAGTCTAGGAAAAAATACTGCAGAAAAGAAACATAAAAATTAACTATTGAATAGAATTACTCATCGACAATAGATGATAATTATAATTCAGTAAAATATGTATAGCGTAACACCTGCGTCACTTACCTTTGATTCATTCATTGGACAATAATTCCTTTGAGAGAAACTAACTAAGAAATAAATAATAAATCTTCTTTTTATTGCATCTGCTATAGATTTGTGAGAATGGGACATCAGAGCTTCTAATCAATAGTCATTGTTAGTGCTGTGATTTGACATTCTAACGACTCTCCTAGCTTCTAAATATTTTACAATGTAACTGAGTTAGAAGTCAATGTTAGTGCTGTGACATTTTAACAACTCTCCTAGCTTCTAATCCTATAACAATGCAATGTTTATATATTAAAAGTTAATGTTACTGCTTTGATATTCTTTTATGTAATGCTCTGTGGCGTTTAAAGTTAAAGAAAAATATGAACAACAATTGCTTGTGAATATAGACAAGGACTGTGCCTTTAATGATCCATTCACATCTTCCAGACAAAAATAAATAATAAAATAATAAAAGACTTTGGGCTGTAGAGGTTAACCATCAATATGCAAGAGTATATAAATACTGGAATCAGTATACATGGAGTTCAATCTGATTAGTTATAGTAGATAATTTTAGTTTAGTACTAAGTATAGTAAGTATAAGAAGTAGTACTCGATACTACTTCACCCGTAATACCTGGTCTTTTCTTCATTGTCACTGCCGTTTTATTATACCCCTTCACCTAATCAAGTCGACGTATAATACCTACCAAAAATGTGACACAATCATTCTCCCAATATCACAAATAATTTATTATTATTGTAAGCAGATTACTTGATACACTATTTATATTATTATAACTCCGGAATCATCTCTTCCTTTATTACTTTTATAGCAGTACATTTTCTTCAATGGATGTAGTGACTTCAACAACTCAAACTCACAACCTCTGAAAGTTCCCTTAATATCATTGCTGAATATTGCCAAAAGTTGGCGACAAAAAAGCGTCCAATAAGTTGAGAATGTATGGAACAATCTTCTTTAGAAGTGATTACCGAGAGAAAAAATATATTTGAAGTTTATTAATATTCTATTCTTGGCAAACAGAAAGTTATACCGAGAAATAATATTTCATAAGCTTTTATATATAAATATAGGTAGAGTAAAGGGACTATTGAACAGTTTGAAATATTAGTAACATCGGGTAATGAATCTGAAAAGTAAAAATGGTCAAAAGAACTGACTTTCATTATTATGAGATAGAAAAACGTCAAAAACAATGCAACGGTTTGGCCCAAATTTGAAGTTATCTGAATGACACCAACGTACTCTAAATTGAATACAAAATCCTGTCATGGCTGCTTAATTAAGTAAATGCTTACATTTTACAGATACCACATTTAAAATTCCACTGGAAATATGAAAAAGGTTTTCATTAATTTTCCGTCACTCAGAGTTCGGATTACTTTAGCGATGTTAAGCTGTCCAAAATTTCTGATGTGTAGTCTTTGAACGGTGAGGTAGGCTTTTGTAGATTTTCTGCTAATACAATATCTAAGATAAAAGGGTTAAGTTGAAGCTTTTACCTCATGTTTTGATTTGAGTAGATCCATAAAAACGTACATATGAGTGAAAACAGAGACATTAATATACATACAATGGTTACTGTGGTGGTATCACAACAAAGTTTATGGTGTATTTATTACCCGTTCCATGATAATTGTGTAATGTTAGTTACTAAATTTTCGTTGTCTCTTTTTATTGATGCTGAGTGATTTATAAAAAGCACGAATGTCTTGCCATAACTATTCCTAGAATGAATCACTCGCATCCATCTTTCGGAGCCGATAGGATTACCTTATCGAAAGAGTAATACGTATATAAAGATCTACTTGATACGTATATAAAGATCTACTTGATACGTATGTATATAAAGATCTACTTGGTGAGACCATGATGCAGTTAAAGGTGAGAATTTCTCAACATAAGGGAATATCTTTTACATAGAACAAATAACCCCTATAGCATACCACCTCTCAGTTCAATACGTAACCATTCTTTCGATTATAATCACCCAATTAAAGAAGAAAATTTCAAAATTCTGCAAACTACTAACCAGTGTGATATTCGTATATTAGAATATATAAATATTCATAAACAGTCTCCTACGCTTAATGAACAAGCGAGTTATTTCAATTTAACTATTTTGGGTTAATAACTTTTTATTTTTCCTTTCCTTTATTTTAAAATTTTCTTTTATTTGTATTAACTATTTAAGTAACTTCATTAATTTCGGTATCCAAAATACTTCTTATTTCTAAATATTTCTTTAAAATTATTCTTAATTAGGTTATTGATAATGAATATTCTATTATTCGAAAGCTCTAAAAATAAAGGTATATAAAGATATAATATCAGGTATGTGATTATATAGATATATATTATACGAAATAAACTGGCATTTCATAGTTATATAATTATTGTATAAATAAGTATCAAATTTTTTCAAGATTGATACACAGATATTTCAAAGATTTTGAAGATTAATATAATCCTTTTAATGATGTTATTATGTTGAATTACATACACGTCCGCTATGGTTTAAGTTCCTAAAAATTGCATAGCACATAAATAACAATAATAATTTTCAACTGTTCAGGTAGAAAAAATGATATATAGTATATAGAACGTATTTTTATTTCGTGGAACATTACTAAATAGAAGAAATATTATATATATATCTAAATAAATGAACAGAAAAAAATCATGAAATCAACATAAATTCTATTAAATGTAAATAAAAAAATGCTACCGCTGGTTAATTTTATGGTTTAACATTGTGATCAAATTTTTGTTCGCTCCTATTAGATGTGAAAATATATAATCAAGTTTTGCATGCTTTTTTAAACATATCTCCTTTTTCAAAAAATATTTAAATTCGTTATTGTATATCTTCTGTTCTTTTCTTCTCCTAACTGTATTAGCATTTCTCTCAAGAAAAGTCGTTACTTTAATAACAAATCATAATTTTGTTAAATTGTGTCCATGAATAATTCCCCTCATGCTTGAGTTTAAGGAAGAAAATGACTCTTTCCTAGAAGAGGAAAATAACCCCTGTTTTTTCTTATGAACCAATTTTTTCAGTACAAATTCAACGTTAATAAACTTGATTTTGTTTATAGTGTGCCAAGACTAAATAAAATTCTTATTCAGTAAAAAATATAGAAAATTAACTCACAATCAATATTTAAAATAATTTGAAAACAATGAATCAATAGATTTCATTGTTTACAAATAATTCTTCAATAAAAAGATTATAAGAATATGTATGTATCATTGCATATATTTGTTATAAAATTATTAAACTGAATGGAGTAATTTACTAGTGAGAGTCAAATAAACTGATATCATTCAACGTATTTTTGTACATTAAATCTTGCTCAGAAACCACAAACACATCCTAACGATAAATATTCCATACACAAATATTGTAATACAACGTTTAGTTGAAATAGCGTTTACTTGTTACTTGGTCAGAAATTTTTTTGTGTCCGAAGGTATGAAAATTTATGTTCGAAACTAGTGAATTTGCGGTAAATCGTCAATAAACTGTGAGAAGATTTATACCCATGAATCTGGACAATAAATTTGATATTCGAAACAGGAGGTGACGGGTGAGAAATAAGAACCCATGGCACCGCATGAAGGAAGGAGGAGAGTGTCCAAATTGTCATTGGTGACTGATGGAATGGAAGAGACAAGGAGGTAAGATTTGTATTTCAAACTAGTGGATTGGAAAGAAAATAAAAAGTAGATATTGAATCACAAGAATAAATGTGAACAATATACTCGAATTTCACTTTATATCTTTATTTCACTTTAATATATCTTTATAATAATATATATCTTTACACATACACATTATAACACACACATTATAATAAAAATATCAGTTGAAGGATCTAATTATTGAGTAAACTCTTTACTCAGGCTTACTCAAACCCTAATTACATGTGAATAAGGTTATTATACGTTATACTCCAGTGACAAAAAAAAATTTGGTACAATAACCACTACGCTATTCAGTATTTAAATTTAAAAAAAAATGTTTAATCACATTCAAGAATTGCACTTTGTTAGTATGTAATCAATAGAAGACATTTAGGATAAATAAATCGTATTTACCCAGTACGTTTTTCATCCCAAATGTTGTTTAGATAAAATGTTCTTCTCATCAATTGAGTTCCAGTTTCACTTCGGATTTTTTATTTTTTCATTTAACTACTTTTTGAAGTATTCCAAAACTTTAATTAGTATAGGCAATGTATCATAAGGGCAGATACCATTTTAACATATCAATTGCAACGTGTAAAAATATCATTTATTTGAATAAATATATAGAATAGAATATTAATACTCACAATATTATGTGTTTGGCTTCAGTTTTATTAAATTATAGAGATTCAAAGACTCTAAAATGTCTTTGGTGAATTTTGGTTACATTCGATTTTAATATTATAAAAGTATTAACGTTTAAAAACATAAACCATAGCTACAAAATATCGAAGCAAATAAATTAGAGAGAATAAATTTAATATCTTCTATATCGTTTTTCCCATTGTAATAATATACAATGTTCATTTCTTGCTGTCGAAGTTTAAATTAGAACAATTTAAACACAAAGAAAAATAATAATAATACTGTTTATTTCAAAATTCATAGAAATGGTATTCATGCTATCATTGAAAACATTTCAAATTAGTATCTCGAGCAATGAATACTTTTTCAATCTTGTATTTAATCACAACAAAATGATAATTAACACATATTATTTTCTTTATGAATTACAATGTCCAAACAGTAATTCATCATTTATATTAGATAATACAGTTAAACAACCCAGAACTTCGAAACTGGTTATATTCAGAATAGGAAGATACCATTTATTCTCATTCTCTTTCAATATGTCAGGTAATTACACTGCTGTTGACGGTTAGGAATATCCTGTGATTTTTATTTGCTTCGAGTCAGTATTTGTTATAAAATTGCAATTTGCCAAACGCTTCTGTCTATGAAATTCATTTTAATGATTGTTGTATTTTATTATATAGGAAATTATTATGCAAATTTCATTTAGTTCTATTTTAGTTGAGATAACAAATGTAACAAACGTTGAAAAAAGATGCATGATAATTTTGAGTATTACTTACTTTATTTCATTGTTCAATTGTGAATTAAAAGTTTGTTAGAAGTAATTAATTAGATAGTAATATTAATTTATTTTATAGATGGTTAATCTAATGAGTTTATAGTATATTCAACTAGAAATATATAAAAAAAAATCTTCTATTAATACATTTTATTTATAACATACATTAATGAGGCACTAACCGAATAGAACCAAAACTTCTCTCATGCAACCTTCATTCATTTTTGCATCCTAGCACACCAGGTACCTTCACCGAGGATAATGTCAGGAAAAGTGGATCATAAAATGAATAGTCTGTGCTTATTTTACCTTCTATTAGCATAAATTCCCCCGTCAATAATGAAAGATGTAGTCAGATGTATTGATTGTTCGCATCTTACATCGTTTATCGAAACATCGAGGAGTTATTCTTTGATGAAAAATCCGGATTGAATAAATTGAGGCAGAATACAATTTCAAACAATGAAATATGTATTGTTACGTATTTACAGGTGAGTTATATTTCTAACCTCTGCGAAAGTTATAGTGATATATAATGTTCTGGGCCGGTGGACATCCGTGAGTGGAGCCAACGTCGGGCCTCTGCTGGCCTAATACACCGAGACCGGCATGACAACGTTAGATCAAAATTTCTTTCTGAATTGGGCCAACGTTCTCCTAACGATGGCTTGTTTAGTGTTTACTGGGTAAATAATATCCAAAAAGTAAGGCGGGCTATTTTTTTTGTGAATATAATAAATCACTGATGCAAAAAGAAAAGGTAGCTTGTCTTTTGGTGTGGTATATGATTTGGATAATACTACCTTCATGTCCCTAGCATCACATATTCACAATATGTGCACTATAGAATATATCTTAAACAATTTAAATTTATTGACAACATCATCCTCTACTCGATATAAATTCAATCAATGTAAAAGCACTCAGTTTAATGGAAGAATATTACATTGCTGTTAAACGATATGGAAAATGATATTTCTCAAAGGTTATTTTTATATTGAAAGGAAACTTAGATGAAATTGTTGCACGCTCATTTTGTGGTGCAATGATCTGTTCTTTTGAAATTCTTTATAACTTTTTCAATCAAATATAATCTAGTGGAAAATGGTTACAAAATTAAAATACTGAAAATCTAAAAAAAATACACTTCAGTGATGATTGTATATTTTAATACCTCTGAATAAAACCAATGTTTAACTAGATAGTTGGTAGACGAATATAATAGTTTCTAAACCATTTAACCCTTTTGAGTTTGACGTGTGTTTATTATTCACATCCTTTTTAAATTTTATTATATTTTGGCTTTAATTTTGCCAGCCTTTCTTAACTTTGTTCTTACATAAATACCAAACAACTTTTTGTATCTGAAGATTTAAAGATATTTACGTATCGGCGTAAATCAGCGTAAATCACGGATATTAAGAAATTAATTGTACTGTGGTGATGGCTGGAAACGTAAAAATACAGTTTGGTTAGCTTATTAGTATAAATATAACAACATTGTCATTGAGTACAAACACATGCGCGAGCTGTGATTGGGTCACACTCCATCCACCCAATCACAGCTCGGCTCTCTCAGTTTTCAATGTCTTATATACCTATGTATTTTCATCTCCTTATGTGTTCAATATTTTTACTTGAAATTCGGTACACATTAGTTTAGTAGACTTACAAAAATACAGTACCGTAGATTTATTAATATGACATGTCTTCTTTAACACATAGTCAAACCTTCCGTTGATTCTGACAGTAAAACTCATTTGGGTTAATTGAATGATGTCGTTTTAGTGGACTGCAGTCCGGTTGAATGGACAATTTTTGTCCTTTGTGGGTGGGAGTTACATTAAATTTTGCCCGCTGTTCGAGCTTTACCTGTACATTCATTTTAATCAAAATGAATTATTTAGGAAATAAAGAGGCAAATAACTATTCAATCGACAAACTATTAAGGAAAACGTTTTGAAATATAAAGTTAATATGAGATGTCATAGTTTAAATACTAACATCGATGGTTGAAAAATTGTTCTAAATTAACAAACAAACACAAAATAATTAGAACAAATTGAGCTGAAATATCATCAATGGTTCATTAACTGGAATATAAATTTGAAAGCCAAATAATCTGTTCTAAGTCATCCAATAACCTCGATTATAACATCACTCCAATTCGAAAAATGCTGACGCAAGGAATTCTAAAAAATGTCCAGTGATTGCTTATTATGGAGAGATAAAACATAGAATTTATCAGAATAACAAACTTTACTCATTATTATTGAAAAGTGTTGCAGCTTTTAAAGTCTTTTTCGGAACCAAAGAGCCTATTTCTGACCTAAAATATAACTACTATGAAGGAAAATCGAAAATAATCACCTTAATTGCAATTGTGAATTTAATAAATCTACAATTCAATAATTTATTTAAATTAGTAATTTTCGTAGTAGTTAATATAATAAAGTTGAATTCGTAATTAGTATTATATAGTATGTAATTATTTCCTTTTGATTAATTCATGCTATATAATTTTATTTAGCAATTCATTTACACATCTCAAACGATCAAATTTATACTTAATATTAAAGTATTGGAGTATATAATATATATTAACTAATAAACTACTATAATATTCTCAAAGATGAATACTGACCACCTGTTGGAACTGTTAATTTTAATGCTTCGATTTATCATACTATATTGCATAGATTGAATATTACTGAATTTCATTACGAGTGATTCTCAAACATAATTTTCTGATCAAAGAGGACTAAATACAAAGAGGACTGACTACAAAGAGGACTAAATACAAAGAGGACTGAAAACAAAGAGGACTGAATACAAAGAGAACAAAATACAAAGAGGACTGAATACAAAGAGAACAAAATACAAAGAGGACTAAATACAAAGAGGACTGACTACAAAGAGGACTAAATACAAAGAGGACTGAAAACAAAGAGGACTAAATACAAAGAGGACTAAATACATAGAGGACTTAATACAAAGAGGACTGAATACAAAGAGGACTGACTACAAAGAGGACTAAATACAAAGAGGACTGAAAACAAAGAGGACTAAATACAAAGAGGACTAAATACAAAGAGGACTAAATACATAGAGGACTTAATACAAAGAGGACTAAATACAAAGAGGACTAAATACATAGAGGACTTAATACAAAGAGGACTGAATACAAAGAGGACTGACTACAAAGAGGACTAAATACAAAGAGGACTGAAAACAAAGAGGACTAAATACAAAGAGGACTAAATACAAAGAGGACTAAATACATAGAGGACTTAATACAAAGAGGACTAAATACAAAGAGGACTAAATACAAAGAGGACTGAATAGAAAGAGGACTAAATACAAAGAGGACTGAATATTTCAATAATTTTTCTGTACATAATGTAAAATATTGTCTATTTTATTCAATATGAAAATTGATAGCAGTCGACGGCAGAGAATATCGTAAACAATTGCGCTCAGAATTCACCAAATTGCGTTATCAATATATTGAAAAACAATAATAGATATTGATTTGTAGTTATTTTATTGGAAAATTTTGAAATCTCTACAATCATTTTTATTTTTTTATATTCAACATTATTGATATTGTGAATGGCTTTTATTTCAATTTGAAATTTGGTTCAAAGCATCAACATGAAAATGAGTCAATAATTGTAAAAATCTCAAAATATGAAATTAGTCAATTTCCAAACTGAAATAACTTATATACTCATAAATCCGGAAATTAAGTTGCGAAAAAACTATTATTAATCAAGAAGAAAAATAAATTTTGCTAATTTTCATTGAATGGAAGTTTTAATACTTTATTCTTGAGAACATCAAACTTCGAAATATTGAATTATGACGTACAAAAGAATCAATTATTATCAATATTGTTTAGTTAATTTACTTTGAATTTGTGAGAGTGACTCTCTGTTCATGCAAATTAATAATTTTCAAGAGGCTGTATGAATAGAAAGCTTCTGTGATGACAAATTGAGTAAACAGAAATGTTATTAGGAAAGAAGAGTACAGTAATATTCATATGCATTATTGAATAGAGGTAATACGCATTACATCATTGAAGCGTTTGCTTCACGTATTGTATTCGGGATTGAATCTATGTTACTTAGAGAGATATTGTTGGTTTGTAAAATATGTTCTGTTTTTGATATGGGATTCAAATTAAACGGCGTGTTTCGCGATGTTAAATATTATTTCACATGACAATTATCTTTCGAAACACGACAGGATTTTTCAATTTGCCAAATATTTTTCATTTATGAATGTATAAGCAATTCAATGGAAAATTTAGAAATGCTTCTTAACCTAATGTACTTTTGAGTAATTACAATACCAATCTTCATTATTTTTTTCATAATATATACGATTATTGATAGTAAAATTAAATTACTGTTATCACAAAAACATTCTACATAATTAAGAAAATTAATCTCTACTGTATTCTGCTCTTCAATCAAAGAATGTTCAACTCTCCTTCTTCAAATATGATTGGATAATGTAAACCACAAAAGAAGTCAACTCACCTTCCACTAAAATAAGTGGTTAATGCAAAACTTTTGAATGTTCATCGGCTGATTGGAATGCTATGCGTAGATTGACAGTTTATTGCATCCCCAATCAATAAGATCGCAGAAACTTTAAAGTGGTGCCGTATTTTTGATGATTGATGAGACAGGATTTCATTGAGTTTTTCCATTAAGTTCAGTCGAACTGAATTTTGAAATGGCGCTAACACCAATCTTGCAGGACGGTAGAACATTTAAATGTCTTCTACTTTTACGTGAATGCCATAAAAGATATCTAGAAGAAATTTGTTAGGAATTTGCTGAAAGATTATAGATATTTTTCATTCATTTTACAGATTAATAGACTTTTTATGAAAATTAATATAATATCCATTTTTATTTAATATTTTAGGTAAGAAAATACTCTTTTCTAATTTGATTTTATGGAAGAATTAGTGACATTATCCCAAGGTAAATTCAAAAGATTTCAATTGGAAAAAATAGTACAAAATTTGAAAAGTGAATCACTGTAAGAGGAAAACTATGTTGAAATGCTCATTAAAGATAAATAAAAATATATGGCATTTTCTATTCCTTAGTTAATTCCATCCTGCTCTGGAGTCTTATTAGATCACGAAATCCGAGTACAAATAAAATTCAAACAAGTAGATCCCACCAATTAATGAACACAGATATTTTTATAGCGATCTCGTTTTGTACATTTCTTTGTAGGATCGGACGGGGTATCACTGCGCACAATCCCGCAAACTCTGTATTTACTCGAAAACCAAAGGTACTAGAGAAACTCTTTTTCTCGTGATGATGTGGTCATGAATGAGGATGGTTATCAACCAATTACGAAATAATATCTAAAGAAATAAAATGCTTATTGGCAATTTTTTGTGCGTAACATTAAGTGAGTGCATCGGGGTATCACTGCGCACATGAAGGGGTATTACTGTGAATTGCATAAATACAACACTCCTCTCCCTTACCTAAATACATCCTTTTCCCAATTTAATGCCCCTTCTCTCACCTATCTAATCCCCTTTCTTTCTCCCTCTAAATATCCCTCTCCTCCCATCTTAATCCCCCTCTCTTCCAATCTAAATCCCCCGTTTCTACCATTTTAATCACATTCTCTCCTCATCGAAATCTCCCTCTCTTCTCATCTTAATCCCCCTCTTCCCCTTCTATTTCCTTCTCTCCCCCATCTATATCCCCCTCTCCAACATCTAAATCTTCATCCCCCTCATCTAATCGTCTGTGTTTCCCTCTTTACATGTCCTCTCCCCAATCTACTTGGCCCTTGCTTTTTAAACACATATTTAATGAATCTGCAACAAATTTAACACTTAAATTTTATGCAACTAGTTATCTACTTACATCAAATAATATAAAAAGATCGTACGTTTATTGTTAATCACCCCCAGCTAAACACCCCTCTCTCTATTTTTAATACCACCACATCAAGTTGCATAGCTACTACGATCGTAAGTTTATTGTAAATCAAATTTGTAATTAAATAACGCCTTATTCAATATTTATGCTTTTATTAGGAGCTTCAATATTTATTAAGAGCTTCAATATTTATGCTTAAGAGCTCTGAGAAGCAGAGTTCACCAACTCGCCCAAACAAACAACTTCTTGTCTAGTCAGGGGCGAGAGAAGAAAAAAGGCATTTCGACTAGATATAAAGAAGGAGCTTTATGATACATTTCGAAGCACGTTAATCTTCATTGTGATACTTATCAATCGACTTGAAATATTTACCATTTCATAATATCACTAGTCTTTATAGTCAGCTCATTTTACGCTAATTGCTTTCTCTGTTCAAATTGAAATATCCCCAGTCTTTATACATCCCGTTCTATCTGTTAACATTGGAATATCCACAGTCATTATACACCCTGTTTTATCTGTTCGAATTGGTATTCCTCAGTATTTATACACTCTGTTCCCTCTATTCGAATTGGAATTCCCAAGTCTATATTTTTAGCTCAGTACAGCAGAAGAACAGGTTAGTAGAGCTACAGCAAGAAATTCCCAAAGGAAATAAAGATGGAGCACAGTCAGTAAAGTACATTATATACAAACAAATTTTGATGAATATTCAGCCCTTTCATTATCCTGAGTATATAATATAATTGAGGATTATTAGTTCAAAATTCCATTGTGGATTTATTTAAATATATGACCTTTCATAATAGTATTATAGAGATAAATCTTATATCAAAATGTAATAAAACTTCATTTTATCAAGTTTTTTACATGAAAAAGGTTAGTTTTTATGAATAAGAGACAACTATGTGTATAGTAGTTTATTTGGCAGTATTCATTCACTCGATTTTTAATTGGATCTAAATATTTTTCTTCAGAATGCAAAAACTTTAGGTTCAAATTTCTCACCCACCAACTCCTGTTTCGAATATCATACTAATAATGTCCAGATGAGTTTGAATTTAGGTTTTAAATTTTCTCGGAACCACTTTCACTCTTTGAAAATCATTAGAGTTAATAAGTGGTACAGTAATATTTGATATAATCAAAAACAAAGTAAGAATGTAGAAATTTACCCTTCACGTAAATCAACCCTTCTTATAATAACTTCGATTCTTCATACTTACCTTTGTTCTTTTATAATGATTACTTATAATTAAAATCATTTTGCAAGTTCTTTTATCATGACTTTTATATACGATTAGACAAAAACGAAGATAATAAATGGGAAGATACTCATTTTATGAGCTTTTATTCAAATATTTAGTACTATGAAAAATATCCTCCATCTATGAGATAATCAATTTTTTATTTCAATATCTTACACGGGTCACTGTACTCAAACTGCATCACATATATTAGTAATCTCTCACTCTCTCTCTCATCGTTGTTTCATTTCGCTTAAAACTGAAGGTGTAATTGAACCATATGTAACTATTCAAAGTTTCACATTGTCTTTTTATTTGATGTCACTAATTGAAAGGATGGGAATTAATTACTTCAGTTCCCTAATTCACAGTTTGACGAAAATCGAATAAAAAATTTCGCAATCAAGCAGGGAAGGAAAATTAGAAGCTTTTAATTCAATGTGGTGGTTTCGCCACGTTAAACCAAACAATTTCCAAAGTAACAATTCATGTGAAATTAACATCAACCTAATATACAAACTATTTATTCTGAATGAAATACATTACCTATCTCATATTTTACGATTGAACTAATCATATAATGTAATCATTGCTTGAGTAGCTAGATACTTAATTAACAGGAATCGGTTATATTTCTAAGCGTAGTGGAACACCTTAAGGTTAACTTTCCCAACACAGTTAAGCTTGTTATGATGATGATTAACTCAGTTTAATCATTGAAAAAATGACTGACTTTTGACTCTCCTACGAAAAGGAACTTTCGTTATTAAACCAGCTTTTAATTTTTAATGGTGAAAAGTGAATCCAAATAGGATAGAGTTGAAATTAATTAATATCGATTCTTACACAAGGAGGATGAAATTGAACATTTCTTTTCGATAGTTATTTTATATTGCTTTAATTTTACTGCATTCAAATTTCTGTTAAAAATAGTGAGGAATTAAGAGATTATTTTAATCTATTAATATAACATTCAATCTCTATAAAGCAAATACTTCCTTTGCAAATCTTGAATACATATAATGATATATATTTTTTAATCAATGTGATTCAAAATCAAAGGATATTATCACGTCAAAGACTTCTGTCAGTTTTCTTTTGTTCCATTTTGTCTAATTTCACGGATGGAAGAGTCATTAATATCGATGTCTTTTCTTATGTGACATTTATTGTACATTTATTCATGGTACATTCATTCATTGTACATTTATTCATTGTTCATTCATTCATTGTACATTCATTCATTGTACATTCATTCATTGTATATTCATTCATTGTACATTCATTCATTGTACATTCATTCATTGTATATTCATTCATTGTACATTCATTCATTGTACATTCATTCATTGTACATTCATTCATTGTACATTCATTCATTGTACATTCATTCATTGTACATTCATTCATTGTACATTCATTCATTGTACATTCATTCATTGTATTCATTCATTGGACATTCATTCATTGTACAATGTACATTCATTCATTATACATTCATTCAATGTACATTCATTCATTGGACATTCATTCATTGTATCACTTAGTGCACTAACGATTTTTCACTGCAGTTTCAACTCTAATTCTCAAACTCAAGAGTCGTAAATCACCTGATTTTTTTGTTAATTTTTTTCATTGCGAAAAAGCTCTACAATTCACAGCTGTTTGTTATTGAAAGAGATAGACTGATTTCTGTCACTCTAGAATAAATTAACGAACCAAGGAACATAAATTAATAATAGAAAAAAATATAATTCCTAAATTTTATTTAGTTACGAAAAAATATTTATCCTCATAAATTTCATTGTTAAGCGTAGGAAGAAGAATTGGAACGACAAATTTATTTCAGTGTATTGAACGGAAAATAATTATATGTATATAAACTTAGAATGAATTATAGTCTACGGTAATAAGTTCATAACAGTTTTTTTCTTCATGAATGATTTTTTGAGTAAAGAGTTTTTGAGTAAATATTCCCAAGAAAGAGTAGCGAAGAATGTAATCCGATCAGAAGTTTTCGGTAACTCGTTAAGGGAAAATAAGTCAGTTTTAGGAGACATGAAAGAAGTAGAGAAGAAATGATGGTTTCAAGGGGAGTAGAGTTACCAATCAATTACTGGACAGCCACAGTAATCGGAAAGTGGGTGTTGATTAAGTCATAATTAGATTTGATCATTAAAACTTTTGACCTTTACAATATCTCCAAAGTTCAATTTATAGAATTTATTTTATTTGAAATGATTGCATCTTAAACACTTAAATGATATCAGAAAAAAATTGAATTATATAAATATCTACTTATTTCTCATTATTTATTAAAATCCGTATTGGTAATAAATATGGACTAATAGTTTTCATTCAATTTCCATGTGACAGAATTGATATGCTGCTGTTTAAAGTATAAATTTCCATTTGGAAATAGAATCCATTGAAATCAGGTAAAATTTGTGACAATTTCGGACACATTCAATTGAATTAAAGTTTTATGATTTTCATTTTAGATTTCTGAAAGCGATGACGCTATCATTTAACTATTTATAGTGCATCAATATTCCAAACAGGAACCAGTGGACTAACTCTCTCACGAGAGAAGTAATTTATTACAGATAACATTCAATGAAATATTTTGAAATAAATTGGTTATACTTCAATTTGATTTTATGATCCTGAAATCATAAGTATTTTTTTAAATGTATAAGCATAATTGTTTCCCTTTGATTGCTCTCTAAATACAAAGTGAAAGGTTTCAGTATATTCATAATGTATGTATTTGAATATTATATGTTGACAGTTAATAGATATAAAATAAATATTCTTCACTGTATAAGTTAATATCTAATTGAATATTATTTTTATTGACTACAAATATATATAATATTATGTTTGTAGAAACATTATTTAAATTTAACTTATATTTCCTTAACAAAATATGAAAATTATTGAATAAATATGTATTTACTATACAATTTGTATATTGTTATTTAAAAATCTCACTCTTCATATATTTCAAAGGTGTCTATCACAAAAATAGTGATGTAAAAAATAGCTTTCGGCTCTCTGTCTCCTAATTTTGATAAATTGACTGGATTAGATACTATTAGGCTAACGAGTTTGTCAGATTTAATCTCCTCATTGGAGTCAACTTCAACTAATGACTAAGAAATTCATAATTAGAGAGGTGAAGCCTTTTAATTGGAGGGAAGTAGAATAAGTGGTTTACTAATCATTTGTGAATTAAGCGTTTATCGTCAATTAAAAAACAGAGGGTACTACTGCACAGCTCTACAATTATGGACAACTGAGAAGTAAGTAATTCATGAGCCATAATATTGTTATACTTATTCTGGAATGTTATAAATTACAAAATTTATTATTTCCTTTGATGCCATTACCACAGTGATACAAAATTAAAATATGCATCAAATATAATTACTTTGACGGAATTTAAATGTTTTTATTATAGTGAAAGTAAGGAACTAAGGATCTCTATTATATTTTAAATACTTCTCGTAAATTATTTTGCATTATATTCAGATTTGCTTATTATAGTTACTTTATTATATCCGGAACGTAATATCCATATTTCCATTAGCGTGAAAGTGTTTTATTTGTTTTCGATATTAAAAAAGTTATACCCGTATGAACATACATATTATGACCAAAAATGAAATAAATTTGACATATTCTAGTTATTTATATATTTTACTAATAACACATTTCATATAATAGTAATTACCAAATTTAATTATAGGTATTTTCCTACGTTCACTGTACGATAGTCGAAATTTAATAACAATGAATAATTGAATATAGTTAAATTTCCTTGAATCATATTCACTGCTAACTCTAACCAACAGGATTTTATTCATATTAAACTATAGAATTTTTGGTTCCTCAACTGAATTTTACGGCCCATTTGCTTCAACGAAGTAAATATTTTAGATGCGCTTTATTTACTTCCCCACAGAAATTTTATCGCCCATTTTTCTGCTCAATATAAACAAAGTATCCAATTTGCCGGTCAGTTTCACAATCTATCAGAGTAGAGGTTAAGCCAGCAACCTAGTTACACTTCTGAGAACTGTGAAGAAACTCTTTTGAAACTTTTAAAAAGTAAAAAATAGGAAGTTCCCGATTTTCTTGGGTTCTACAACTAAACAATTTGAAAATGTTGAAGATGATCGAGAGGTAATGGTTGTTTAAATATAGAAATCAATAATTTGAAAATTTTCATTCATTGAAAAAGTGTAGGACGAGGTTGTCGTTTCATTTTCGATATTATTGATATATTTGAACATTTATATACATTGAAATTAAATTAAAGTCCTATTTCAATAAGGCTGCTAAGAAACATATTTTTAACTTTCATGGGAGTTTCATGAGTTTCATTCACTCGGGGTTTCACTAATGTCTCTCAGGGAGTTATGATACCATATCTTATTAGAGCTAACAGCAGAGAGAAATAAATTGTAAAACATAATTCCACTGTAGTGAGCAATTATTCTATAAATTCTAAGGAGAATATGTGAGCAGAGCAAAAAAATAATAACATGACATGTGATGCAATATTTTATAGTGACAGATGTAATGGAATATGAATATTGTACTTTAGAATGTCATGATGTCAGAAAAAAGAAATTGCCCTAGAGAGACCAAATGGGATAATAACGATAAAAAGATTTCCTTTATGGAAAATGTTGTACATATTTCATTATAAAACATCATCATTATAGTCAATAACGATTGGAGTGTCTAACTAAAAACTACAGAAGTGTTCTACATTTTGGATTAACTAAATTTGGATTCTCGTCGAACCATTTAATGTCGTAGAGAGATGATCATTTTATCACCCATTTTAATCACTGATAGAAAATTGACGATTTTGCGACTATAATTTGTTGACTGCAATTATCTGAGTTTCAATACTATCAGATGTTTCCTCCAAATCTCCATTGTTTAAACTCACTTCAAAAATTGCACTAACTTGGAGAAGTAGAGTCAATAGCGGGTAATCTAAGCTTTTTAACTTTTCTTATATTGTTAGTAGAGGGATGAAAAAGTTATTCCTTTTATGGCCATGAATGGAGGTTCTAAATATGTGTAAAAATAATATTATTTCCTATTGGTCTTTATTTCTACTGCGATGTTTATTCCTCTTAATCTTGTTCTAACTATATTGATTATCAGAAAATTCGGTTATTACCCAACCGGATGATATGCTTTCTTCCTGATAAAAAAAATCTTCTTTTGATATGAAGATTGTTGAAATATCACGACTGAAATGGTCCTTAAAGTACTTCCGACAGAAAGATCTATGAAGATACTCATTCTAAAAGATCCTCTCATCATCACTCAAGATTCTGCATCCTGAAATTCCTGCCTATCAGTTACGTATCTGTCGAGAAGCTACTGGAGAGAAAATCTAAAATTTGAGCGATAGAGATATATCTTTCATTATTGGCACCAAAGTTGGATGCGAATGGACCGGTTGAGTATCATTGGATTGTCTTTTTTGTGCAGGAATAGAGGTTTTGAACAACTTCTTATTGAGATTGAAAGAAAAAAAATGTTATAAAACCGTTGAATTGCATTCGGCGAATATTCAAGTGCAATCTACATATCTAGTATAATTCTTGTACGAGTAATTTTCAATAATGAATTAACATGGCAATTGAAATTTATTTCAGTTTATCGTTTGATGTAAATTACTGCCAATGATTTCGGTTACTATAATATTTCACGATATTTGAATGTTTGAAATTATTGATTATTGATTAATGAAACTCTGCGAATGACGACAAATTAAAAGGTGATTCTACACCAAATGTTTCCTGGATTACTGTGTTTGCTTAATTTAGTCAACAATTAAATTATGTAATGCCTTAAAATTATATAACATAAACCTGATAAAAGTTATTCTTGCATTTTTCATAAATATAAAGAGAGCCTACGAAAAAATAGAATACTGAAGCTTGCGACAAAAAATTTTTGACCAACTTATGAATTTTTTTCTATAAGGATAATTTTATGAATGTTTTCTTAGTTTAGAAAAAATGGAAAAGAAGATAATATGTATAAAGGTTTATTTGATCAACAGGCATATGTAATATTTTATATTTGGTGATTGGAAACACACCAACCAATTGCAACAAAACTACAGTTTATACCAGATAATATGAATAAATACCAAGTATTTTTGAATACAATAAACATGCAATATATTGTCTCTTATAAAAATAATATATCCAACCTTTCCTACATAATATTTTTTTCTCCTCGTGTTTTTCTGAGATGTTATAATTAACCAAAGTTTCTTCATCTCCATTGAGACTCGGAGAGAAAAGTTAGAAGTTAGGATGTGAAGTAGGACATGGAAAATATAATATATAGGCTAAACTATAATAATTTGTGATAAGTAATAACTTATGATCATTATAATACTATTATTTTCTGCAATATAAACCAATGGAGTATAGTCTTGTTTACTAACATTAATAATTATAAGTGTTAGTCAACATAATTTTCTTAATTACTCTTAACTTACAAACACACAGTTATTTATATATATTTTATGTTCACTAAACATCAATGCATTATATATATATAATTTACATTTCTTTAAACATCAGTGTATATTGTAGTTACCCTTAAGAGTTAATGTTATTGATCTAACCATTGAAAGAAATTAATTGAACACAAACTATGTCGTTTTTTAGCTATTAATTATATTTCGTTATGTTCCTCTTATAATCATAAATTCTCGTACAGAATTAAATCTCATTAATTTTTTCATTTGCTTTAACTCAAGTTTAATGTATTCATTTACTTTTTCAAGTAATGATTTAAATATCATCAAGATTCTTGTTATCATTAAACTCAACACTCAAAAATATTTTCGTAACTCCCATTTATCACTAAAGAGCCTTTTACTCTTATTTCAGTATCATTAAACTTTTCAAACGTTTTCTTTATTTGAATCCATACATTATTTATTAAATTATATAACTGTCCCTTTTAAACTCAAACTTTTTAATTACATTTAAACTGCTATACTGAGTTTAATTAATAAATTCATATACGTAACATGAACGTATTTTACAATTCTCGTTACATTTATTTTTATGAAATAAATCCGTTCTATTCGATCGCTTTTATTATTTACGATTTCATTTTAATCCTTTTTATACTCATGTAAAATCAACTACATTCATTCTTTTATAAATCTGGAAATATTACGGTTCCCCCTTGAAATCTTTCTTTAGAAGAAGATTTTCTTCTCAGGGTATTTTCTGTACTCTGGTTGACCTTTGAATCTGCAATTACTGTTTTCTCTTAGTAATATTTACCCTTACAGTTTAGAATGAATATTCTTTATGTATTAGGAATATCCCTTTTTTTCAAATATCAAAATATAATTAATTATACATCTTGACTCATATCTTTCTAATATATTTATCTCACAATTCCATGTATAATCACACTTAATTACACTTCTATTATAAATAAAAGAATTCAAATTAAATGTGAAATAATATTAATTGAAATATTTGCTTCGTATCTTGTTATCATTCAAATCATTCGTTAAACTCTCCATTTGTTATGGTGTTTCAAATATTAGTTCCTGCTACATCTTGGATTGTATTACAATACAGTTCATAGAGAACAGTAGATTGATTTACTGCATGTCATTTAATTATAAATAACTATTAATTCTTATTCATACATTGTTCTTACAGGTTCTTATTCCCACACAAGTAATAACTTATATTACTTTCAGTTCCTCAAATTTATCATATTATTAAATTATGATATTACACTTATTTCATGACATTAATTCCATGATTTTATTTCGACGAAGAACCTGTAACTCATTTATTTATCAAACATTACAGTTATCATTAAAAGAAATCATCAAGAGCTCTCTTTCAAACTCATTTATTTATCAAACATTACAGTTATCATTAAAAGAAATCATCAAGAGCTCTCTTTCAAACTCATTTATTTATCAAATAATTAATTAAATAATTAATTATTAGTTCTCAGTAACCTACTGGAATAATCACATTAATTCCTATATCTTTTATTTTCCATATAATACTCATTATTTTATTCATATTATATCCTTGCTATCGTCAACTATAGTGTTACTGACTGTACCACCTCGACTAATTTTAATAGCTCTGTTGACAATAACTTCCCACTTGAGAATTTACATCGCTTCCTTCAAGATTACGTTTAGTCTTGACTTTTTACTAGTCAACTATTATAAAATCAAGTTTCGTTATATTTTTACGTTAAGTTATATTTTTATATATATAACGTTTGCTATATTTTATACTTTATTAATAGAAAAATAGTCTCAAGATAATTGTTTTATCTCTTATACATTTATGTTCGATTGCTTGCATTTAATTCACTATTCAAATCAAGTCTTACAATTTAATTATAAAATTCAGCAAATCTTTGCTCTTATAGTATTTTCTTTCTCAGAATTATCGTCTGACAAATACAATTGTCTGAATTCACATCGTTTTTTATACGATTATTTCGTTCATATGAACTAATCACCTATGTGATTATTTTAAGTTATTATTCGTCACTGGAATATTTACAACAACTTCTTATTTAACGGATAATTATTTATACTCAATATATACTCAATATACGTAAACGGCATTGAATCTTTCTTATATCGTTGTTTCTTTCATTATTGAGTTGCTGGAGATTTTACGTTAAAGAATATAATTATTTAATTACGTTAAACAGTAACCTTTAATCAAATCAATTATTTCTTACTTTTAATTATTACAGGAATATAGTTTGAAACTAGATCACATATTGATTATTTAGTATCAAACCTACTTTTCCCCTCTAGTTACCACTTATTACCCGATATTCCATTAACTATGGTTAAGACGTATTAACCTCTAGGTAACTTTAAATCTCATCAAAAATATTCAATATACAATATTAATATCAAAATAGTCATTTAAATATTCAAGATATATATATCTATATCATTCCTTGTCAATCCTTAAATCTGTTTCACTCTTTTTATACTGAGTCATACATCTGAGTTTAATATTTACGTTATATCTTAATCTGACTCGATTGTCTTAAATCACTGAAACGATTGACAGGTTCTTTTTTCAAACACTGCGATTATTACTATTTGAATAGGAATACATCATAATTATCAATTGACTTCATCTCTGAAAATTAGGTATGATTCGTTATATATGTACGTTATGTGCATATCATAGGTATTTCCGGTTTACCTGATACCTTGTTTATTTTTATAAATATAAATTAACATTATAATTACCTATTGACTTCATCCCTGAAAATTAGGTATGATTTCGTCATATATGTACAATACGTGCACATCTTAGGTATTTGCGGTTTTACCTGAAACCCTTTTTATACTTATAATATCACAACTCAATGTTGTATCTTAGGTATTTGCGGTTTTACCTGAAACCCTTTTTATATTTTATAATATTACAACTCAATGTTGTATCTTAGGTATTTGCGGTTTTACCTGAAACCCTTTTTATATTTTATAATATTACAACTCAATGTTGTATCTTAGGTATTTACGGTTTTACCTGAAACCTCGTCTATATTTTATAATATGACAACTCATTTGACTTTCACTGACTTAAAGGATGTTTTGACCCTATAGTCAGATATTCACATTCGTGACTGTACTTTCGGTATATTTCTATATGATATAACCGTTTCTATGATATCAACTTCTCTCGATATCACTTTCTCCTGATATTACCTACTAAATAAAACAGCGTAATTTATAATTTCCAAAGATTTTTATCGACGTTATTGCTTTTTAAGCCACAAACAATAAATATCATTTCATTAAACTATGCAAAATTAATGAAATACGAGAATGGGTTAATTACTTCCATTCCAGTACTAAAAATATGGAAAATTACCTCGTTAATATAAAATAGGTATATCGTTACTTTACCAAATTCACCTTTGGTTATTTACATGACAAATTCACAGGTTATAAGACCCATTTAATATCATCAACTTGGAATATTTTTATTCTCCTTATCTGTGAATATACAGTTACATATTCCATCTGTATCTCTATTTATGAGTACACAGGTTACTACTAATATATTTGCAACTATATTAGCTCATTTAAACATTGTTCTAATGTTTTTTACTTAATACTTTAAAAATTCATACTTTCAAAATAGTATTTTAAGTTCGTTCTCATCATTTGAACTTTCTCTCTAAGCTTCTTCGAAATTCTTATATACGATTTTCTGAATTCCTTTATAATTATTTATTATAATTATACTTCGCCTTTTATAGGACAACAACAGTTATTTTGTTATTATTAACAATCGATCGAATTATAACAATCGACCTAATCAATTTACTGAGAAAGTTAATAGTTATTTATACAACTTTCACTTTCTGAAACATACGTTCCATTAGTTTTCAATGATTTTACTTATAGAATAATTATGCAAAATAAATTAGATTTAAATGTCGTTCTCAGTCAGATAATTATAAAAGTACTGAAATACATGGTATTATTAGCCTGTCAAAATGTAAATAGTTTTCACTATCCCGACACATCTAAAATATTCTATGCAATTAATATATTCCCAGATTCAATTATATCTGTTAAAAGTTTATTACCTTTAAATGATACACATTGACTAAAATTGTCATATCATCTTACGTTTTACTAACTGCGCTATTTGAGGCTACTGGTCTTTGACACTACTTTTTACTCCACTATTTGAGACTATGATATAAATCTATCATTCCCCCAGGAATGTAGTGTCATAACTACACTTTATATTACTAGGAACATTCGCGGCAAGCTGTAACTATTTGTGTCGTATTTTGGTAAAGCCATTCTTTATTACATACTACCTTATCTAACAAAACCTTTCAATATACACTGTAAAGATTAATAATTAGTAAAGATTAATAAAGACAATATAAAAATTCACAATACAAAAATATAAGTAGACATTATTATATTCCAGACACAAAATTCATTACAATATAATAACTTTAGGTTAAATAGTTAAATAGCATCACCTAATTTGCCTCTCGTTGTTTAGCTGCCTGTTTACCAGATGGTAGTGTAGATTATAAATCTCATGTAGGGTCGCCTCATAGCTCTCCTTTTTTCTGGAGTCATTCGATTCTTCTGTTCTCCCGTTTAGATTGTAGATTTCATGAAGTATTGCCTCGTAGCTCTCCTCTTTTCTACTTGCGCTGTTTCTTGTCCTCTTCTTACTGCCTTTCCTTCGTAATCCCTTGTGTGATTACTGCCAGGTAAATGTGAGTTTCTGTCGCGATGTATTTTTGTCGCTGTTAGTACTTTGTCGCTGTTAGTACTTTGACTCTAGTGCCTAGCCACCTTCACTTAATTTGGCGTATCCGTGCTCAGCTCGAAGTTTGTGTTGCAGCTTGGATGATTGAGTTTATTTATGCGCACCGCTCGTTTTATACTCAGCTCGAATTTTCTCACCGGTCTTTAGAATATTAATGGTATTCTAGAACAGTTTTTATAGTTAACTGCTTTTAACTTGAAAAGTATCCTTTCACATGTCATGTGAATCTTTTCTGTTGCTTTTCCTTCCCTTTTTTATGAAGTGCTGCAGGACTTCAGTATGTGAGTTGAAAGGGTGTGTTCTCCCATACGTGTTGGAAGAGTGTGTTCTCCCATCGGCATTGTAGAGTTGCTCCCGTAATGTCCTTTTATCGGAAGGAGTGTGATTGGCTAGTTCACTCGCATTACATTCAATGCTTACCTAGTGATTAACACTGTATAACACTAGGGTTTCATAGTTCTGGTTTTATACCCTCTTTATCACTGACACTGTCTTTCCAACTTTCCTTTTACTTCTCTAAAAAATCTTTAAACCATTTATATTAAGTCAGTTCTTTTCGTTAATAGATTCTAACCTCCTTTTTCCTCCCTCTTTTCTTCAAGACCGTTTGAAGATGCCAATATTAAATTGCCCTTTTCCTATGGGATTGATAGTAAATTATCACCTATTTTCTAAGTAGATGAGGCTAGTTAATAAACTTATCCCACAGGGCAAAATAAGTCTCCGGGTTCTTTAACAATTATTTGTATTTCTTAACTTGAAGAGACTTGGAGGTAATTGATTGAATTCTATTAAACTGACAAATGACTAAACGGTAAAAGTTTTTAGGAAGTAAATTAAACACAAGGAAGTTTTAAATGGGTGTACTTATATTAAGGTTCGAATAGTACAGAGTTCTAAGACTTACGCACAAGTCTTCAAATAACACAACACAAGTTTTAAATAAACTAGCGGTTGAGTAAACTTAAGGGTTTAAAATAAACAAGGGTTTGAGTAGCCATCTCAAGACTCCCTTTTGGCGGCGAAGCCAAGTTTCTACCAGGATCAGGACAGACCCATCTTTCGGTAGACTAACGCGAACTATGAACACTTTAGTTAGGTGTCAATGGTATTTAAAGGATGAACTGGAGAGTCCAACCTTCCAGTGAGTGAATAAACTTCTGTTAATTTACTGATAGTACTTTTCAAAGATGTTTTTCTACTCACTGCAGATAGAAATAACACACAATGCATTATTCAAATTTAACACGCTAGTGGTAATGGCTTTCTATACGATTAACATATAGATCGATCAGATTTACTAATAGTTCATTTTAGTGAAACCTGATTTACTAATAAACATCCAAATTTAAGCATACTATTTCAGAGTCCTCTTTAACCTATTACATGATCAGAAATGTTACAAGTTCCTTACTATTAATTAAGTATTTCAATTAGGATAATTGAAATACTTACTTAATTCCTTTTAAATTAATTAAGTATTAATTTCAATTCTATCTATAGAAAAAGAACTCAATATTCTAAGTTGTATAACTGATTTACAAAGTTCATGAAGTTATATAACTTAGTACAAATTATAAAGTTTTATTCTGAATTACAAGTTATAGCTCTGGGTTACAAGTTATAAAGTTATGTTCTGAAGTTACAAGTTCAAAGCTATTCGTTTATAATTATATTCGAGCTCCTAGCGAGAATAACATGACCATAAATTTAAATAGCATTTCCTTCTAATGAACAGTGTACAAGATTAAAAAGATTATGTCTGATTAAATGATTATCAAATTATAGAAATTGAAAGATTAAGTAAAGATACAAGTTCAGCGTATTAACAATCTTTCTATTGTTAATAAGAACCTAAAACTTCTGTTTTTATTCCATTCATCACCAGAATGTACTTTCGACCACTGATCAATCGGCCAAACGACATACTCATGAAAAAAAAACACAAGTAACACATTCCGTTTCTTTTTTGAGATTGAAAGTTTCGATGCAGGGACAAATAATTGCAAACCATCTTGTTGAAATCGAAGCGAAAAAGTAGACTGGAACACCGTACCAGCAAACATGAAATCTATCTCTCGAAAAATTTGACCAAAAATGTTGAAACTACCTTGCAAGCTACTTTGAAGATTGCATGATCTTTTCTTAGCAATGTTTTTGGAAGTTTGCCATTCTACCAACAACTCCATACTGCTCAGATTGAGCCACAATATATAGCACAATCCTTTCTCTCGCAACTGTATCAGAGGGGAAACTTGTGGACAATTCTTGAGGATGTATAGAAGATGGATAATTCCTTTATAATGTGAAAATTAGTAGAAATTTGAGGTAGAAGATGTATTGAAGTGAGTCTGACACTCAAATTGTTTGGGATGGTTTAAAACTATGAGTTAAATAAACATGTTTTATTTAACAATTAACCTACGGTACTGTATTTTCTACAAGTTGTTAGTAGATACATCAAACCAATATGTATCAACTTTCAAGTGAATATCATTAGGAAATATATGTAGATTCATATGTATTAAAGAAATTGGGAAGTTAGAGAACAGAAATTTGATTGGGTGGAATGTGACCCATTCACAGGTTGCCCATGTGTCTGTTCTCTATGAAAAAATGGACTGTAGTGTGTTGAGTGGGTATTTAGCGGAATTTCTACGTTGCCAATTTCCTAATTTATGTTATTTAAGCTGATTTGAGTCGAAACGTATATTTTTTCAAATTTATAAATACAAAAAATATTCGTTATTTATGTAGGAACAGTTTCTAGAAATACCGATCAATTTAAATGAATGACATGGAAGATATAAAAAGCAAATTAAAAAGGTTGTTCTTAGGTTAAACACGTCAAAATTCATTATGGTTAAGTCGCTGTATCTAAAATTGAATGAATTTCAAGGGCACATGGCCGTGTGTTCATATGTGCGTATTTGTTTGCAGAAGAGTCTATATTTGTATCAAGACGTAGCATACATTGTACAGTAAACATACCTTGAACATTCTCCTCCTAAAAATTGATTACTTCTGGACATATAGTGTAAGTTAATTAGTGATGTCATATAGCTATTTCCTATCTCTAATCATGAAAGAAATATGTATTTGAGTTCCAGTTCCACTTCTTATTTCATATGATTAAAAAAATTGAAAAACAATCCCTTCTTACCAGTGATTCTTAAAAAATTAGAGTATAAATTCCAACCATAAAACCGATTAAGTAGCAGATCTTCTTAAATGTATGACCTCTGAAGTTGAACATTACCAGAGTTTTTTGTTGCATCGAATTAAACATCGACAACAGGTTTTCCATTTGATAATATATTTGTATCTTAGTTTGAAGGTCATCGGGAAAATATATTCTGTGAAGAAATGTAATTTTGGAATGAATTTTATTACGTATATACTAATTTATCGTAAAACATTTCGTGTATCAATATTTAGCGAGAAAGATATTTTTTTGTGAAAAGTTGTAGATTTTGAAAATACAAAGACGGCAATGAAAAGTTTTCCCTTTCTTGGAATAAGCTTTATCTGTGGACTGAACAGTTATTATATTTGTAATACAGGATTATTGAACTATAGCTTTTATATTAGAGCATAAGGTTTTACGAGTGATTAGATAATCATTATCTCATGCAATAATGATATATATATATTTTTTAATTATTTCATGTAAATTTATTTTTTAAATGTGATATTGTACATTTAAGTTTGTTTGATACTTTTCTATCAAAACCAGAATTTTCATTTAATAAGATAATGTATTGCATTTTATTCACTATTTATTGGAAAATGTTTCTTCCTTTATGTATCTTTTGACTTCAGAATTAAATTAAATAATTTCTACTTGGAATGAGTTACCTCTACTGAAACTTTGTAAATACAAGCAAGAAACTACTTAGTACTTTGCATTCGATGAATGGCTCAAACAATGTAATTTAAAATATGTTAATATAAAATAAAACACGAGGTAAATGAATAATGTGGTCTTCTTGAAACTCATTATATTTGATACCTAGTAATGGAAATTTGAGATGAAGTATATTCATTAACAATGTCAGAATTGTTTTAAAGTTATATTCGAAACGATCAATTTTCTTTTGCATCTGAATTGTTGAATATTTTATTAATAATTTGTAATTCAATTAAGTTCACATATTCTAAAACATATATATAATTTGTTTTAAATAATAATTTCTTTTTTTTAGAAGTTTTAGAGCACGCTTGCTAACTTAAGATCCAAATATATCTTTATTTGGACATTCATATTTAAGACGCTCAGAACGAAAATAATTCATGCTTAGACTCCCTTAGACTCCCTGACTTCTTTTATTACCTCACGATACGAGAGTTTGTTTCCATTTTGGAAGATTTGCTGAGCCGTGTGATGAACGAGACAGTGTTTTCCTTATAGTGTAGATCAAATTATGATTCATTTGAAATTATTGTTACTTCTCCTGTACTATTATTGTGTCATTAATAAATATATGAATTATTTGAAAATACTAATATATGTTTGAAATATCTATATTTCAAATCCTTTTATAGCCTGATTATCTTCAGGGTGAAGTGTTACAGTTCAGTTTGAAAAAGAGGTCCGATGTTGCAGTGGGATTGGAAATATTTAATAAGATTCTTATTCGGAAGAGTGGGCGTTAAGAAAATTATCGAGTTGTGAATCGGTACGTTGTGATCTGTAAATATAATCGATATAAAAGAATCAATATAAAATAACATGCCTAATATTTTACTACAGATTTTAGATCAATGACATTCCACTGAAAATTATCAATCAAATCTTTTGAATTTTAAGCTATAATAACAGATAATCAAATTTCCAAAATCAAGAACATTTTACCTGTGTGAACAGAACAGAATTTGATCTTAGTCAAGATCACAATTATTCTTCATAAATGAAAATAGAATTGATTTATAAATATTAATTAAAAATATATCTTCTTCCAAGAAAATGAAACATTTTGTGAATGAAGTATTTACACCTTTTTAATGGTATAAATATGATCATCTAGAATTATTCATTATTTCCAATAAAATAGGAAACTGATTCTGTCGCATTGGGGAAGGGCTCTATAGGAAATATTCTCAAGAGGGTAAGGGTTTGGCATGGGAAATAAATTCTAAGATAAGTTTAAAGAAAGAAGAGGAGAAATTGAAGTTACAAATGGAACTATTTTCCCTAGGATTTTTTTTAGACTATTTAGTTCAAACCTTAGTTCTAACTGCATCATAAATATATAATTCACATTGTATCTCTTCAAGTCACCGTTGGCAAGAATTGGTATGCAGAATGATTATTACTAATACTTATAACCTTTGTGTTGGTAAAAATAATCAAATATATCAAATGACATGTCAAGTATTCCGATTAACCCTACGTGAAATATGTAATTAGCAATATATATGTTTACAAAGGAAATATCTCCCATTCTTACCCAGAATCTTTTCTACTAATCTTGTTTTTTTCTGTTGATTTCTACAATAGAGATGCTGTGTCAATGCTGTGTCGTCTGCTTAACTCCTGCATTATTCCTTCTAATTATATCTTATTGAAAACTACCATGTAATATCATCTTCTTTTATGATCATCATAAAGGTTATTTTTATATGGAATTCCTGAGACAGTACCATGCAAGTGTGGGAAAATAACTGGTTATTTTGTGTTTATTAGCTGTTGTTTCCATTAATAAACATTAATAAATAAGTTTTGTTTTATTAATTTATTTAAAAATTCATAACTTAGAGCTACAAAGTATCATATAGTTTGAATTTAAATTTACCAATAGGATGATTTATATGAATCATGTCACATAACAATTCCAACATTTTGCTGTACAAAGTTTAATTGCCGGTACTTTTGGTCCATTATTCGTCTCATTTAATATTCATGAGTTGCTAGAGTGCTATGAATGCAACTACCCTATAAAATGTGTCAAAAAAAAATTATCTTCTATGGGAAACAAAATCAGTAATATTACTTAATGCTCTACGTGGAGAGAGTTAATTGACAAATATGTTGTTTACATTCATCTGAACGCAGCTATATTTGTTATAATTAAACTACGATCCATTAGTTGTTCTGCATGTAAGAAGGTATTTGTTTGTTTTGTATTTAAGTACATATTGTTTATTAATTTTAATCCACTATCAACCAAAACAAATTATATTTCACATAGTTTTTGTTCATTATAACACACAAGCACGCATACACATCAGCTAAAATGGTCAATGTACTTCAACCAGAAATCAGAAACTGAATATTAGATTATTATTCGAAACTCGAACAAATTTCGAACCATTTTTTAAAAGTATGAAACTCCGACAATTATAAAGCTACGGTTTTTTTTGTATTCGAATTGGAATTCAATTTTCTACATAATGTTGGAAGCCGATTTTTGAATTTTGTATAAGTTTTAAAAAAAAAATCATCGTTTTCCAAAAAAAAAAAAAAAAAAATGAAATTAAAAATTAAAAAAATTGGCTTCTCGCATTTTGTAGAGAATTACCTGAAGAATGAAAAGCAAAAAACTGCAGTTCCATAGCTTGAACCAAAAAATAGTTCTATACTTTTGAATACAAAATTTACAGTTTTTAGAAGTGTCAGAAAATGAGGATAAAAAAACACAAAAATTCGTTTATTGCTCTGTGCGGCACTCTGTGTTACCCCCCCCCCTCCCCTCCCTTGTACAGCTTCCCCACCACCCTTAGCCTGCTCAGATCTTAACGATATATTCCATGAAGATTTTTGACAGTGTTAACTATCTGTTACTGAAATAAAAAAAATATCGATACAATTTCTGATTTTTCCACGTACGGTCCCCTTAAGGTAGCTCAGTAATTTGTAAGCAAGAATTCTATTTAATATACACAAACAAAGGCAAATATACACAAACGCCTTTAATATTTTGTTAGTTCATATATTAATTTTCTTACTTTTTTGTTAGATATTTGTATTAATTTAAAGAAGAATATAGAGATGAAACATCGAAACTTCATTTATTTTATTTTCCATTTTGTTGATATCGAATTATAGATAATTCAACAATTTAATTATAAACTACAGCTTAAAAGACAAAATGAAAATAAACATATGGTATGAAACAATTAGTTATCCTATATTTATATTGTTTTATCTGTTATACAATAAGATCATTTGTTGATTTTTTTATTTTATAGATTTCAAGGAATAAATTAGAATTAACACATTCTTTAAAAAGAATACGATGATTCAATATTGCGTACGATTTTTAATATTATGTATACTTATTTCAGTCATTTCACTAATTGCCATTAACAAATTGAATTATATTTGACACTATATTAAATACAGTTAGAAGAATTCAACAAACACGAGCTCTGTTCACTCTCTCAACTAATTGAAGAGTTTTACAGTTTGCTGTAAGGTAAATTATAAAATATGAATACATCGTCAAAATGAATCAGTTAGACAACACAAAAAGTGAATGAATATAACTTGATCGCCTTTCACAAAGTTAGTACTAAGAAGTGAATAATTACTAGTATTATATATACATAAAAAATATTAAATTGTGCGGATTTTTGAAGTAGAGTTGAATGGTTTCATTGAAGATGTGGTATAATTAAATTGAACATCAGTGTTATTTAAAATACTATTTGAAGTTACATTCACCAAAATAATCTTATAAAAATATATCATTTCCACAAGAATGGTCATTTTATACAATACGGAATTAAATTCATCTTGTATATTTAATAATCCATATTTCACCAACAAGAGTTCAGATTTCAGTACATTTCTTCCTTTTGTTTACAACTTAATCGTAATACTATATACAGAGAATATGTCGATGTGAATTATCGTTAATGAAATCCAATTGTGCAGAAAACAGTAGAGAACCAGGTCATGATGTTAATTTGAATGTTTATAGTTTTGCAGAATGGTAAAATAAGTAACAAACATATTGCATGATTGATTGAAGACCATAGAGTTTGACTGTGAGGATCAACGGGAAGGTTTGACTATGTGTTATA
This sequence comes from Caprella mutica, assembly GCA_947561585.1. NCBI lineage: Eukaryota > Metazoa > Arthropoda > Malacostraca > Amphipoda > Caprellidae > Caprella > Caprella mutica. The sequence continues at coordinate 185,479 of CANNZV010001839.1, read as the reverse complement.
AAAACACAAGTCGTGTTAAAAATCCTATGGTACTGTATTTTTCACATGTTTTTAGTAAATATACTAAACTATTGTATGTATATCAAATTTCAAGTAAAAATATTGAAAATGTAAGGAGAATAAATACATAGGTGTTAGACATTTGCAACTGAGAGAGCAGAGCTGTAATTGGGTGGAGCGTGACCCAATCACAGCTTGTGCATTTAATTGTACTTGATGAAATGTGAACAAATTCATCAGTATTGGCTAACCAAACTGTATTTCTACGTTGCCACACGTCACCAATGTATAATTAATTCAATTATTTACGTAATTTAGGTTGATTTACGCGATACGTAAATACTCTTTTAACTTTTGAGTACAAAGATGTATTTGGTATTTATGTAGGAACAAAGTCAAGAAAGGCCAGTAAATTTAAAGGAATTACATGAAAGATATGAACTAATTTAAAAAAAATATTCTCAGAAAAAGACGTGAAACTTTTTAGGTTCAACTTGTTTTATAATATTCTATACTGTAGACTGGTTCATTTTATATATTGTGAAATGAATGATAATTTTAATGTTTACTGAATAATATTATAATCTATTAGCTATTATGTAATTAGGGCTAGATGATATTATTAACTGATGACTGGATGATATTACTTACGGTTGGTACACTATTCCCTGATAGTAAAAAACATTTCCCCCTTCTCTTTATAGTTTTTTTTAATGATGTAACGTATATCGTTCTCACTCCAGAGCCAATTTAATTAGTCATTACAAGGCATATCCTCGGATATAAAGCAACTCACAGGAGTATCTGTTCAGCTACACAATACTATAGTGTCTTGAGAGAGTAGATACATCCATGGCTTACTTAATATACACGGCCTGATATGTTACATATCTCTTCTTAAAAAAGAAGGCAAAACTTTTTATTATATCTAATTATAAGGTGTATTATTTATTGAAAGCTTCAGTTAGGGTATTAATTAATGCTTCAGTTAAGGTATTATAACACATTATTATTTATGTATATTTGAATAACTATATAATTTCCCAATTAAGCTAACTAAAACATTAAAACTAGAAATATTGTTAAAGTTGAAACAGTAAGTTGTACTTATTTTTGACTTGAAATCTAAAACATCAAACATTTTTGGTTAAAAAAACTGTCATTTCTATGTCTCTTAATTATCTTGAAAGCCGCCACACTATCTTTCACAGAAATTATTATTTATTATTCTATCCACTCAAGATGATTAACTATTTGATGCGATTCACATTAAATATTATCCTAACCAAAGTCCTCAGAATCAACACCCCCTTCTCGTCTCTCGGGAGCAGATGATGTCAGAATAAGTTTAGAGAGTCTAAATGAGAAAAACTCTGCCCAACACATCTTCAAATTCCACAGAAGCAAAAGTCAACCCACCATGTGTGACGTAACAGCAAAAATGTTCAAGTTAAAAATGTTTTGGAGCTCAGTAAGAGTAAATGCAGCATTTGCCTCTAATCCAAAGATTCATCTGAGTCGGGATGAACACCAGAAGCGAATATGGGAGAGGAGCTTCTCAGAAGGAATGACAACCAGAGGGTCCTGGGGTCACATGTGACAGAAGACTCATTTTCTGAAGACGAGTGGAGGAGGTGAGCTGGAACGGGTTATTGAAGCGAGCTGTGGCTGAATAAAAGAAGATGACATGAAAATTTACAGTGACACTGCAAAACGTGTGACAATACGCCAGAAAATCATTGGTTTCATGGCTCTCCAAAACTAACCTGAAAGGTGGAAAGGGCTCAACTGTAAGCGGAGTAGGAGAGCGCCCAGATGAGTAGGAAAACGCTTGTGACGTTCACGTACGGAATGAAGAGAAAAGAGATGGAAAAGCAGGAGAGAAGATCTTCAATATGAGTGACATAGTAGTTTCGTTGCAGTGCGTGACTAATTTGACACGACAATGTAAATTTTCATTATTTTCAAATTTTGCGTCTATTTTTCTCTCACTTATTTTGAAAATAATCGCAGAAACTGTGGAGCCTTTATTCATATCCTTTCTGTTGGTAAATTTAATCCATATGTTCTGTAAGCTTTTATCTTTTGGCAGACCAAAAACTGGTCGACTATGATGACCTCGGAAATCAATGAAGCATCTTTGCTGTATTTTAATTATTCATCCAATGTTGTCCCCAATTCTCATCATGAAAATAAAATCATTTTTCACACCTTAAGACAATTGAAACGGAATCTATGATACGCAAGTCAATATGTGATCCTTAATTAAATACTGTATAATAAAAAGTCTTGCCTTCTATTTCAAGAAGAGAAATGTAAAAAATCAGGCCGTGTATATTAAGTAAGCCATGATGCACCTGACAACTGTATGAATAAGTACCCGACAGAGAAATAATTAATGAACTACAAACAACTCATGGCACTAAAATTTTCTAATATTGCTGTTTTAAGGAAATATTAAGACAATCGCTATCACTTCTCACACAAATTAGAACATAGGGAAACATAATTTGAAATGTTATTTATGTAGTTATTTCTGACTATTAGCGAAAAGCGTATAGTATGTGCATTATTCAACTTTAATTTTTTTTTAGGCAGCAACTATTTTTTTTAAGCGATTTGAAGAGTCCAGAAGAAAAAAAATTGAACGATATAAAACTATTTATAAAGCAAAGAATTTATCCTAATATCACATAGTTTTGTTACATAATATTTACATTAATTAGAACTTTATTTTCTGTACGCTAATCAAATTAATGTGAGTCAAATTTCCGGGGAACAAAATACCGTGGACAAATTTAGAGGAGTCAAATTATCGGTCACATTATATTTTGGATACCATCAGATAACATTTGCGAATAATTTCAAATTTGATATTACATATAAGGATAGTTCGTTTGAATTTGAAGAGAAATATTTTTTCCTGTTTCTTCATACATAACAAACATTTGTTGCGTTAATAATGTTTTTACACAACTTATACAGGCCCTTACACGTCAGAAGATTGTTCTAATATTGCACCAAATTGAATTGGTGTTGAAGATGAGAAATGGTCTAAAGGACTTCTCAGAGGATTTAGTCAGACTCCAAAGGAAGGATTTGCAGAATTGAATTAATTTCTCACAAACGGAGAATCCATATGAACACTCTGCCTAAATAAATGGTAATAAATAGTAACTTTTTGATCTTTATACAGCGTGACACAAAAAAAGAGGGATGAAAGTAAACGCTTATAACTCATAAAGTAGTACACTTAGAAAGATCAAATAAAAAACCACAAGATGGAGTATATCTTCAATATTTATTTGGTCTATAAAAAATGCTAAAAACATCCGCATGTGGAATCCAAAAAAGCCCAACAGAATTGTCGAGAAATTTCTACACTCGCCTAATGCACCCGTCTTGTGTTGCCTTAGTTTTAGCAGAGATTTTGGACCATAATTTTTTTCAAGATCCAGACGTAAATGCACGCAAAGTAACATCTGATACGAAAAGTGAAATGTTAAACCTTATTTTATATACCGACATTCACTCGGACCGATGGTTTCAACGAAACGAAGCAACAACAAAGTTTTAATTGCCAGCACAAAAAGAAATCGTTGTGGTACCCACAACATCTCTCATCATATGGATGCCACTTGGCCAGCCAGGTCTCCCTATATGACTCCTTTGAATTTTTTTTAGGGATTATGTAAAGTAAAATATTTTAGAGCAAGTCCAGATACTATCGAAAACCTGAAAGATACTTTCTAAGATATTATTTCATCAATGAATCTAGATATCCTGGGTACGGTGAAAGCGAATTTTGAAAAACGTATAAATTTGTAAATTGAGCAGCAGAGAGCTCATTTTGAGTATTTGTTATAGATTGAATGTATCTTGAAGATATACTTTATCCTGTGGTTTTTATTTGATCTTTCTGAGTGTACTACTTTTTGGGTTATAAGCATTTACTTTCATCCCTCTTTTTTTGTGTCACTCTGTACTTGGAGAATTGATTATACCACTGAGGAAGGTTATGTCTTATAATATTCTCATCAAGCTTTCCGTTTAATATGTTCATGAAATAAGCTCATATTAATCATTCTCATTATCAGTTCATTTCAAAACGCTCATACCTTGAGACAATTTCTGGTTTTAATTAACGTTTACAATCACTTACGGATTTATCTTTGAAGTTTTCTTTCGAAATAGATTGAGACTCTTCTGGTATTATTTCAAATATCCTTAGTAAGCCATCATAATTGAACAAAATATGCCTACGACTTTATGGAGGAGAAACGATTTTTCATCGGGTTTTGAAAAAATAAGCGGAATAAAGATCGTATAAGAATAATTAAATATAACTCATATTATAGGAGAATAATCCTAATTAGGATTATAATTAGATTATTGATTAATACCAACTTACTACCTAGCATACCGTTGACAGTTGTATATTGTGATTTAAAAATAAGGAGTACCATCTACTATATCCATTAGTTTCACGTCACTCGTGTGACCCTAGTTAAAATGAGGGTAAAAAATAAGCAGGCGATCAATAGACCATCAAACTAGTCAAGGAATTAATTGCTTAAACTTTACTATATTTTCTACTCAAACTATATTCTACAACTGCTAATTCGAATGAAAAATGGAAAAATATCAACAACTGTATAATTGTTCATTAGTGTATGAGAGGTAGGACGTAGGTGCTTCGCAGATAGAAATACATATATTATTTAATGTCGAACATTCATCTAGATATTGAATATATAGTATATATTTTGCTTGCATATGATTATAATAATATATTGGATTATTTACCCAAAATATTTAAATATTCTCTAACCTTTAAACAACTACTAATACACAAAATGAAATATCTGTAAATAGTACTCCTTATTGAAAAGGTAGTTAGATATCCCATAATTTTGAAGTAGACTTCGTAAACATTATATCACACTAATAGAACAAAAACATATATTTTTGAAGATGAACTTTTATACCAAAGTTCTTTTCTCTTTTTACGTTTTCGAGGTCATTGCCGATAACTTTCTAAAACTAATGATTGCGAAGTTTCCCCATTGTCGAATCTTCAGGAATTTCTTTTAATGAAAATGAATATAGGTAACTAGAAGTTTTATATCTTATATAATAGAGTTATTTTGATACCGTCAGAGTTAAAACAGGTGGTGATTTTAGTTTGCTGTTACGTCAAAATTAGAATTATTTTTCTCGTTGCTATTTTGGAGGTCATGAAACAAGAATGGTAACTATAGTTGATGAGGTGTAACGTCGCAATATATAGATACCGTACTTGTAAAGTTTGCGATTTACATAGCATATGAAATTGAATTGCATATCGAAACTCGTGATTGAATAATAATAACCTAAATAATTGAAGGTGATAATTTATTTACCATTTTTATCACCTTGAGAAATAGGAATTAGATGATATTATTCTTTCATATGAAAATTTCAAATATAGTATTCAGCATTAGCAGCAATGTACATACAATTAACAATCATACTGTAAGATTAATTAAGTGAAAAAATTCAAAGACGCACTTCAATTCTTTACTATAACTTATCCCATTAAAATACTGAATAGAGTGTTTGCCTTTGAAGTTGTTCATGAATTAATTTCACCATCTACTCCCTTACTAATTAACTGTTCTTTTGATGGGACTATAAAAAGAAGCTTTTGAAGTTAATAATTGAGAAGAACCGCAAAGTAATTTAATCACGGTCCTGTAATGGAAGAAAAAAATATATGTCTATCATTTTAGGCATTTCCTATATCTGCATTGGATAAAATTTCAATCTACCACTTAATCCACATCCATACACTTTATTAAGCTTGTTACAGTTCCATTTCGTCACGAGTGAAGAGTATATTAGAAAAGAGAATCTCTTTTATCATATTTCAGTTAAATAAGTCAATTTATTTGTCCTTCAAATAATAAATTAAAGATAAATAACTGATTTTTGAAAGCTATTATATTATATAAACATGCACACTTGATGCAGTACACGTATGGTATTTTATAAATTCAATTATTCTTAAATAATATAACAATAGTTTACAAATAAATAAAGTTACAAACTCTCCATCTATTTCATTATTTTATTTTATCCGAATCAATGAATTACTTAAGGAGATATATGTTTAGTTTCTTTTAAATAGGAGAACATCATCAAACTAAGTAGCACAGTCATTATAAATAGCCAATAATATTTTTGAAACTGCAGTTTCTTCCAATGTAATGAAATCTGGAGTCATTATTTGTGTGATTTACTCAGTCGCTATTTGTTGTAACACTTTAATGGTCAAAGATGAAACACACCGATAAGCTCTACCAACTCGATCCATAAACTTGACAACCTTTCGGTTCTTAAATTTTACTTTAAAATTCTGAAATAACAAAACCTGATGTTGGAAGAATGAGCAGCAGCTTACAAAACTTAAACGCATAGTTTTTCCAGAATAATGACTGGAAAAATTTCACTTCCTTTACAGTAAACTAATATTATTGCTTCCTGGGTATATCAAGCTTCATTCAGTTAAAGTTTGATGCAAATATTTCCTACTCATTTATGGTAAATTACTGCAATTGCCGAAAACTTCAATCAAACGTCATTCAGGTATTGTTTGGTGTCTCTGCATTGTCAGCTCCTGAAGTCATTCACTTTGAAGACTGCCAGAAATGAATATTGGAGTGAGGGCCACAATCAGGAACTTTGAAGCGGTTCAGTTTTGGAGAGAGGTTGATTGCTAAGTAATAGCGGTAACGGCCATAGAAGATAAGTTGCTATTGCGATTGTCAGTGGCTTCACAGTAAAAAAAAATAATTCTTAAAATAATTAATAAGAAGCAATATAATCGTTTTCTAATTAAAGCGAAAATAAATATATTTGATTTCTTCGTAAGTATTACCTTCATCTTCTTTATTTTGTTATGAATATTGAAGTTGGTAAAGTTATTTCAGGCACAATGAATATGACCCCCATGCAAATTCAAATCGATATTCTCATTTAAAAATCATTTCTGGCTCAATTGATGCAAAATAAGGTTAATTTAGCTTTGTGTTATTACTCTGTTCCGAGACATTTCCCCTCTAAAACATTCTTCTGTCTGATCGAACTTTTAAATGTTCATCTCTTGCTTGCAGCTCCGGTTTCTTGAAGAACTGAAAGAGGAAATGATTGAAGTTCGATTTTCGGTTAATTTGAAGGGACGGAACTTCCGTAACTCATTTGGATTAAGAGTATTTGAGAAGGAATTGGTCTTAACACTTAACAACAAGTTACGGTACATTACATTGCTAATCTGATTTTAAGTGTATAGAATGTTTCCACTTTTAATGGAAATATACAGTTTTCTAAATATATAGAAATAAAGAGATACATATATGCATTCACATACACTATGGCTTATTTATTTAAGTCATAAGTGCATAACATCAGGCTTCCATCTTAGGAAAATCAATATGCAGGTGTTTATGTAGTTTGAGACCCACCGATTCATTTCAGTTCTCTCCAACAATCTCACTCTAACCTCATCACTGTCTGATCATCGTTCATTGAGCTGCAATCAAATTATTTACAGGTGAAAAGTTCTACCGTGTCACAGGTCTTAGGAATACCTGAAAATGTTGGGAAAGGGAGAGAGAGATTCATGGGAAACTTACTTCAGTAAAGTCCAGGACAGGAATTTTATCTGATCAACTTGTAAAATGTACATGACAAATTTTATTGACTTTCAAGACTTCAAAGAAGAAAATATGATTTTGTACCATTCTAACTGAAAACTGTTACATAAATCAGAAATGAGCGAAGCTGTATCCAGGTAATATTGAATCTGCTAAATATCTGTAAATCGGTAATCATGATCAATTCTTTGTGTAATATATTAATTCGCATTTCGTACAGCCTTATTTAATATTCATTACATAACATTATATTTATTAATTCTAGCTGTATCTTCTTCCATGCCATTACTTTACAGTGTGATAAATATTAAACTTTAACACATTCTGGTATGCATAATTTTTCGAAGCTTCTCCAAGTTTCAAAGAAGAAATCACGATACTAGATTGTGAAACAGGGTTGAGGAGTTGAGAGTTGGTAAGAAACGTTAATATTTTTTGAGGAATAGAGATTATTTAGGAATGCTAATGAAATATTAAACAGAAAGTCATGTTTTATAAATTTAGAGTTCATCCCACCAATTGATAGTTGTTTAACATACTCAATACTCCAACAGAACGATAGATCAACTTAGATAGGCTATCTGAATCTATCTGATAATTTATCTCTGTGTATCATACCATAATTTGACTCCTCTGAAAATACAACTGATCTTCGATATCCTGTTATGTCAATAGACAAATCCATCCATTCATAGCTGTAAATAACAGCTAGATTTCTGCAGATGAAGTAGGTTCAATCTTCACAGAACAGAGGTACAAGGATCGAATTATTTGTCATTTTTCGAAAATATCTCACTCAGTAGCAGATTTGCCTCTTCGACAAAATGAACCAATCTGATGCAAACCTGATAGGATTGGGACAGGAAAATTCTGTTTATCTAGGTCCATTTTCTTGTGAAATACAGACTCTTTTTGTCAGTGAGTTGAATTCCTATCAAATGAGATACTGCCTCTTTTCTCATCTCATTCTGTGAGCTATTGAACGTCATGAAGAAACTGAAATTTGATGTTGCACCTAAATTGAAATCTGAAGCTGCGATGATGAGTTATTGGTAATCGAGTAAATAATAAGATTCCGCTTGTAAATTGTGTTACTATGATTGTGATTGTGTATTCATAGAAGATTGAATTTATCTTAGATAGTAATTTTTTCAATGAAATGAATAATCCTAACCACAACTATGTTTTGAAATGGTGTGAGAGTAGATAAGAGATTTCAATTTTATAAAAGTTAAATTCCAGAGTACCACTATGTATGTAATATTAATTTCGATCAATTCAAATAATTTATATAATAATACACAAAATTGTTTACGGATTCATCACCCATCGTTCATAATAAGAATCTATTATAAATAAAACAATTTTGCTACACCCTAATGGCATTCTATCTCTCATTTCAGATTTTTTCATATAATCTGACCATACACACAAGTTTAGAATATCAGAAATAGACTCGTATTTTAAGTTCTTATTTAAAGTTAGACTCTCGATAAAATAATATTTTACTCTGTTGATTACTTCTGCCTCGAAAATGTTTGGCAGAAACCACAATTCGATATCTAGTCCATTCTGAAATAATATTAACTCGATCCGTATGGTGAATTTTGTAAGAAAATAATTAAGATTCACTTGACTACTTTTTGAATATAGTTAATTTTTCATAACCCAGTTTTTTCATTCATTATTTATTTCGTATTCATTAAATCAAATATTGTAAACATGGAAATTTTGAACGTGAAGATATATCTTGTTTAAACAATGGAGAATTTGAGTTATATGCAAGAAATCGAACCCTGGGCTTTTGGTTCAATCAACTAATAAATAGTACATGACATATAGATGTTGCATTAAATATGAATAAAGAACATTGTAATGCCAATGGTCCAATAACTATTGTATTTGCATTTCAAAAACATCCCTTGTACTCGTTCTTTTATTCAGAAAGTTGTCAAACCAGTCAAAGGAATTCGAGATTAACTTCAGTAGAAAATTTGGGAGTTAAATCGAAACCATCCGAAGAGTTCCTCAATGTTGACTTCGTGGATAGATAGACGCAAAAATACTCTAAACTATTTGGATAAGTTCAGCATTTTCAATCTAATTTATATTAATTTTCATTTCCTTTTCTAATTACGAAAAGGATTACCCGTTTAGAAACAGTCCGATAATTCGTACCTTATCATATAAACTCTGTAGAAGAATGAACAGTATAACTTTTATTGCTTCAATTGCATTTCTTCTTTTATTAGATCAATTTAATCTGTAATTTATTTTTTTCAAAATAATCCTTTATAGTACTTATATAGTACTTATTGTATCATTCCCCGCTACAACTTCCCGAGTACTGTGAGAGTCTAAACACAGCTGCTTTCCGCTCCATTCCCATAGTATTTTTCACACTGCAATCCAGAAGATCAAAACTCTGTAAATCATAATAGGGTTCTGAGAACCATTCGTCTCAAGTTTGGCGAAAAGTTTGAATATTAGCATGTGCCTATAAACGGTGATTTAGGTTCTCGTGTTGCATTGCGCTTCCAGCGATCAATTTGCGGGTAACTTTCTAACTCAAATTTCTAAATAAGGTAAAGGCTTTAAGAGATACACTGTCCCATTTCTTACGAATTTCTTACGATAGTCTTTACTCTAATATATCTTCAACTAATATTGTTTAAAATTAATTGAATTAAATTCTCTAACAAAGCACTCCCTAACTTCAAAGCAAATATTAATTTAATTAACAATAAGAGTTAAAATTTGTCTCTGGAACTAAAAGCTCCAGTCTGTACTTTGAAAGGATGGAAATTAATGCAGTAATTGACGTTAATTGACGTGTAAATAAATAATAATTGTTGGTTATGACTAAAAGATTATTGACGTAGAATGACAATGGAAATGCATTAATTGATACAAATTGATGAAAAGGTAAAACCTATATTTTCCTAATGAGATTGACACTAATTAAAGCTCTCTCCCGATGCACGGCCGTCGGAGCAAAACCGACTTTGAAGACATCACTGATCATTAATAGAGTAAATCTTCATTTAGTGTTATATGTTGGTATAATGTATAAAGGAGATTCAAAATAATAAATATGATATATAAAAAAATGACCGAGCAAGAATCTCCATATTGCAAATAAGTATATGCATAATATAAAATTAATTCGTAAAGAATAATTCTTAAAAAATAAGTACTTATAAATAATAAAAATATTTTATGTTAACTATTTTGTTTTTCCCTGAATGTGATGATATAGTTATTTTTTCAACTTTTTGCTCATTATAAAATAAGTTCGTACTGACCTTCAATATTTTATAAAATCCAACAATGACGAATTTGTTGCTTTAATCTTGATATTATATGCATTTGAATGATTTTATCAACTGGAAATAACTATTTTGTGAATGTTCTTCACACCAGGAATTCTTTTAATTGGAATATTATTTAAATGTTTTTAACGAGTTATACCTATTTAATGATTTGGTATTTACGTCTATGTAATTAGTATTTACATTTATGCGTAATCAAAATAAAATATAAAAAATCATGTAGAGTCAAATACTGTAACGAAAATCTCAATTCGTAGTCAATGTATTGATTAGATTTTTCATTCTAAGATTGCTATTTTCCTTTTACAACATCTGCTATTTTTCCAACCAATAATTTACGTGCAAATATTCCAACTCATCATCTGCTATTTTCACACCAACTATCTTCTAATTTTCCAACCAATCATCTGTTGTTCACTATCTAACATTTGCTATTTTTCATAACGTCTGTTTTTTTTTTAAATCTAACATCTGCTATGTTTCAAATCTAACATCTGCGATTTTTCATATTAAACTTCTGCCATATTTACATTCAATAATCTGCTTCTTGTATAATGGATTATACACTTTTATTCATGTCAAGCATCTGCTATTTTCCAACCTAACATCTGCTATTTTTCATCCTGACATCTGCTATTATCCAATCTAACATCTTTTATGTTCCAATCTAACGTCTGCTATTTTCAAACCTATCATCTGCAATTTTCCATCTATACATCCGCTATGTTTCAATAAAACTTCTGCTATTTTTCATATATAACATCTGCTACATTTCAGTAACATTTTGCTTCCAAGATTGATTGTTGTTCAGGTTTCCGAAAACATTCTCACGTCATTAATATCTGACAAAATATTCTACAACCTTCATGTTACATGTACAATTTTTGGCACACTTACGCGGTTTAAAAGACTGACGGATTTTAATAGACTGACGGATTTTGTTACATATAAAAATGTTAGTTATGAAAATGACACAAGTGAATAGAGAACACAAATTCAATAATTTAACTTTAAAATGGATTTTTGCTACTGTGCAAAGTTTTTTTTCTCAATCTAGAGCAATTTCTCTTTAATATTACTATGTAACTGTATTTCTAGATTAATTGCTTTTCCAAACCTGATCACCAAAGAACTCCATTGTTTTTTTATTCAGTTTTCAAATCATCGAAGCAAATAATTCATTTCAAGGAAACCAAAATAAAAAGATTTCCACAGTCGATTCATTTTCAATTTGAGAATAACAAGAAATTCTGACCTATTTATCTTGGGGAATGATAATGAAGGATATTATTTCGCAATAATTTATTACCAAAGTTATTACCAGTTGTAATATAGTTTTGGTACATAAAAATGCACAGTGCACACCTCTCTGAGTACATGACTACACAATACACTCCTCTCTAAGTACACGAATACACTATGCACAATGCTCTAAGTACTCTTTTCTCTCCATTTTCTTTTTTGTGTATGCAGTTTCCCGCTCTTTTGGACAATGCATTTTCCTCATGGTGATTATCACACCAAATAAAGACTGCAATAACAATAAACTCTTACATTACAATATTAGTAGTGACTGTCTGTGAGTTCATTTCGTGTGAATGTACTGAGTTTGATGAACATTTAAATAAATTTCAATTTTTCCGTATAATTATGACAACTTCGATTATTCAATTGCCAATATTAGCAACAGTAAAGTTCCAGGACGGCATTCAGAGAAGTTAATAAACATTTCTTTTTTTTTCACTGAACAAAATTTTATTAGTATATATCAATATTTATTTTTCTCTATGTAAATATTCTAAATTTACAAAATGATTGAACTGCTTTTTGACCTCGAGTGAAAGAAATAAATGATAATTTTATTATAAATTGAAGTACTTCCGTGGATGGAAAAAACTTAAATATTTGTCTTTGGTATGTTCAATTTGTTCATATATATTTTACGAAAAACTCTTTTGGATATCATATATCATATTTAAAAAAACATTATGGTAATAATAAAGTTTTGTTAAATACATTTTCTTCATTTATATCAATAATAAGCTATCCTATCTATCATTTTTATTTTAATGAACGCTTGATGTTATTTTTCCTTCTATCCATTATATTTACAAGCAAAGTTTGGCCTATAAAAATAATATTCTCCCAATTTTATTTTCAGCATCTAAATAACTTCATTATACACAAATTTAAAGTTCAAATTACCGACATTGAGTTTCATTAAAGAAATTCTAGAAGAATTCTAAATGGGTAAAGTTTGTAATAATTATTTCAGGGAAGTTACGGGGATGACACTCGAGATTGTCTCAAAATCGCAAGTTTGTTGTAAAAGGAATACTTTTGTACGCTTATTTATATACTATTAATTGGCTCGGGTGACAGGGAATTCTTTGAGGTAAATAATGAATATTTAAAAATTTTCCTTGAAATATTTATATCCTGATTTATCTAATATTTGGGTTATGTCTAAACTAATAAAATAATAATGATTTTGTTTTCAATTTCATTTTAGAATTGAATTTTACTGAGTCATATTTTTTTTAAATGTCTCCAAATTCGTTCCTAATACATACAAAGACCGGATAACTACGTATAACCCTTTTTCATAAAAATAGCCTACCCCTATAATTCAACCCCCCCCCCCCCCACCAGCACCTAAACCTCTCAGTTGTTTCTTCTAAACGCTAAGTGAGTTAAATACTCAGGACTTTAATTCAATTTTGGTTGTCAACTCGTTAACAAAATGGTTTGGAAATTCTCCTCTTTGGTTCCCAGGACATTATTACTTCAGGGAGATCCACATTGAATTTCTTCTTGGCAGCTAACCAAGAAAACAGAGGCTGGTTATATTGATAACGTTAGTTTCAAGTGCATCTCAGTATAATAGAAGACAATAACGTAAATATAACATAATCTGTACCTTGCATAAATGATACGGTATCACGAATACAGCAACGGAGAACTCTCATTTATTTAATATAATTCATTTTTTCAATTTATAAAATTCTCAATAGTCAATGATGAAAATCCTCAAACTAATGACTCGTGCAGAGTGGGAAGTTTTCTGCAATATTTGACGTAGCAGGTAAACCAGGTGAGTTGGGGGTGCAATGATCATTTTCATTGCCATATTATAATTTTCTCTCTGAGATAATAAAAATAAATAATATATATTAAATAGCAAAAACATTGAAAAAATTATTTTCTGATACCATGTCTTTCTTTATCACAATTATTCGTAATTTTAATTAACTCAATAATTATTTCCCTATGAATATTAATAATTAACCACAAAGTCTAAAGAATTACGAAAATCTGTACCGAAACTTCTCCGTCCCTTTCGAACTCAGACAGAAATTTAGAGCCTAACAAATTAGTACTTTGAAGTTTGAAGCCAAAGTGAAATTCACTAGTAATTAAAACCTTCAAATGAGCAGATTTTATGAGCACGTCAAACTGAACTGCTTATGAGAATCATTAAAATGAGTTTCATGAACATTGATGAGGAGAAAGTCATGAGTGGACTAGGGATTTTAAGGAGGATTAGTTCTTACTAAATAATTGAATATCAATAAGTAATTGTACAGTTACTTCTTATATGTAGTTAGCATTTAATTGTCCTAATGAGAAAAAGTCATTAGGAAAGTTTTCACTAACAATATTACAAAAAAATGACTGAAACCTACCTTAACCCTAATGAGTTTGACCTGTGTTTTCTAATGAAATCCTTTTTAAATCACATTAGAACTTTCATTTCATTCCTTTAAATTTACTGGAATTTCTTGTCTTTGCTCTTACATTAATACCAAATATGGTTTGGCATTTAAAAGTTAAAAGCATTTACATATCGGTGTAAATCAGCGTAATTCACATTAATGATGAAATTAATTGTAGTGTGGTGATGTGTGGCAACGTAGAAATGTCACACGAAATTAGCCTATAGGCAAATGTTTTATTGCTCAATATACACACATGCAGGAACTCTGATTTGGTCACATTCCATACAATTACAGCCCTTCTCTCTCAGTTTGTAATGTCTTATATATCTATGTATTTATTTCTCCTTATATGTTCAATATTTTTACTTGAAATATGGTATACAATAGTTCAGTATATATACTAACAGCTAGTAAAAAATACAGTACCGCAGGTTTAAAAATAAGACATGTGTTCTTAAACAAATGTTCAAACTTTCTCGTGCATTCTGATAGTCAAACTCATTCGGGTTAAGAAGAATCCACGCTAAATTATGAAGGAAAGATAAGAGACAGAGCAGAAGATTAGTAGACATGTGGTTCATTCCTTGGTACATCAACAATGTGAAATTTGATGCTGTATATTAGAGCTACTTTATTGCTCAGTTAAAGTCATTTACCATCATTAGGTCTTTGATTGACATCACAGGTACAATTTTGGTGACTGAAAACTTTGATAGTGACTGAAGAATAGTTCAACCTAATAACGATGTAATAATCTTACCTGGTAGAGAAGTAGTGACACTTTCGATGAGATAAAATGTTCATCTGCACAGATGAACCATTGTTGCTCCGAAAACTCAGTAATTAGAAGATACTGTTGCAGAAATATGTGTTTATTTTACAAATTAACAAAGTTTTGGGATATGTAGATTGTAGATGTGTTTATTTGCATTTTCAGTTAATAAAATATATTCTTCTATAGCGTGGTTTTCAAAATTAGAGTGATTTGTCTTAGTTTTTGACTATAGCATAAATTTTAATTATTTGGTATGCTAACTCCGTCAATAAACAATTTTTAAAAATACTTGAGTATGATAATTGTAGCTTTTCAAGCGACAATTATTTTTTCAACCAAATTTCTCATCCTATAAGGACCAAACAGGATTCCCTTCCAATTCCCATTCCCTGTGGTGATAATCTGTGCCAGTGTTCCAATGTACAGTAACGTCTCTCCTGTGTTATCTACGGAACAGATTTCATTAGCAGTGATGGCTCTCCTTAATTATAGACAATTTAGTGAGATGAGACCACTCTTACAAATTACCTGTTTGTTGTATCCGTTAGGAGAGTTATCCTGCTATATAATGCTGAGCAATTTTTATTGATGTCTTTTAGATAATATATAGATAAGACTGTCAAAATTTAAAATATTATAAATATGAGAATTTGAATTTTTTGTTTATTCATCTGTGTTTTAATATTTAATTCAAAAATTACTGTTCTGAATCATTATATAGAAAATTGATTAATAAAGACTATTTTTATAATGCATGTATTAGAAATATGTTATATGAACTACTGAAACTATTTCGTACTCAATTATTAGTAATGAGATAAAATCTAAGTAATTTTTTGAACCTACAAAAAACATACAGTAAACTTATGAATCTAAAGCCTTGTTCGTCAGCCAGCTTGAAATATTGTATCGCATATTTTCTAAGCTGAATTTCTCTTTTGATTATTTCCACGTTACATTAATGAGACTTCCTGAGATAAAAAGGGAGCAAAATGTTTTCAAAACTAATGAGTGAATGTGAAACAAATTTCAGGTTTTTGAGAACCATTTTTAACTTCAATACATCTCTTTGATTTGTTGATTACGATTTGGTATAAATGAAAATGTTAAAACCTATCCAATATAACAAAAATTAATATGATTTCAACTTCAATTAATCAATTAGTCATTTTAACGCAAAGGAGGATCAATATTAATCATGTTATGTGTTGATTACGGTTTGGTGAATACGAAACGATGAAGAAATTTCAGAAACAATAATAACTTATATACTTGAATTACTACAAAACACAAAATTCCTTGTGATCTTGGTCGGAAATTCTCTCAACTCATATTCAATAATGTTAAGTAACTAACTATACATTGCAATAAAAAAAACAGATGTGAAGTTACACTATCATCACTTGAAATTGTCAACGAATCATATTTCAGGTAGAAAGAGTCCAAAGATTCCGAATTCTTGTTAAGGCTTTGAACCTCTCAGACTTTGAATAACTGAAGAGCTTGTCTGTATTTGAAGTTTTCGTGTCACTTAGTGTGGATTTGAAAAATCGTGTTTCAGTATTGGAGGTGAGAATGCGCTATCCATTTCGCTTGTTTGTTCATAACTTTTGAGATTCATGCTGCGCCATCATCTCAAGAATATGAACTCTAATTGTGAAAAGGGATAGAATTTTGACCAATATTTTGAACTCTTTCCGTCATATCCATACCTGGATGTACATAAAAGATGGAAATGACCTATAGAAAAGGTAACTCTCTGTTTTTCTTCAATTGCAATTTTGCTGATTATACAGTGATTGAATAAAAGTACAATCGGATTAAAGAGATAGCAAACTTAAAATTCACAGAATATTACTGGTTACCAACGCTATCAGAAATAGAATTGTCGGCAGTTTCATGTATTTGTACCAGTTAATATTCTATCACAGTTTCCTGATATGTAAAAAAACATACTTATTGTTTTCTTTTTAAGTTAGGTTACACGAAAAGAAAATAAAGTTAGCATCGTGATGTGAGTTTTTTACTGATAGTAGAAACATAACCTATATTTTACTCATATTGAAGAATGATAATAAATTAAAAAAAAAGCTGTTTTTCTCATCTTCTATAATCATAATTGCTTCTACTATCAATGGATTTTCTTCTTTTTTTTTGTATTCGAAGTTCAGAAGCTTGGATGTTCATTTAATCAAACTATATTTGCCATCAACAAAATAAGACAACATCAAACAGAAAAAAATTAATATTCAGTACTGTTTATTGAATGCAGACACCTTTCAAATAAATATTTGTTTTGATTAAATTAATTAGCCTACATACTTAGTTTCATAGCTAATTAAGTCTGTATTGATTAGAATCAAAGGAAGTATTTTATAAGTTTGAACCATTGATGCCTTAATCAATTGCTTCATTAGTTTATAATTGCATTGATATATGATTCATTTTAGTGGTGTGTTACGTTTGAATATGTACTGATTTGGCATTCATGATTATTCACGTCACACTAGTTACGATAAATAATATTTGATGTGCATTTTACAGTGAAGCAACATCAATAGCCAATTCGTTGAACTTCGGACCATTTTCTCTTTATTTGATAGCTGAAGATATAATATATTGAACTATTTTTAGAATAAACATGATGAACAGTAAAAACATCTTATTATTTCTCTATAGTGTTCGTTATTGAGTCTTACTAATTTATTGTTCTGAAAGGTCAAACCGTAAAATCACGAACATATTTTTCAATTTGATTAAACTGAAAGACTGTATTTGTCTATTAATAACCAAATGAATAAAAAATTACAGAGGATAAAATTACTATAGAAACTGATGACAGAGATCATACAGGTGGAGAACGACCTGAAATGTGTTCGACCGTTCTGTCTTAAGGCCTTGTTACACAGTGCGAGTAAACGTGCAAGTTAGCCTAGCGAGCAACTGTAGTGCAGCTACTCGCACAGTGTGACCGCATCAGTCGAGTTACTGTTATGGAGATTTAATTCTATGAACAATGAGCTACTGGCATGCGAGTACAGTTGGACAGCTGTTTTCCATTGTCACGACAGTAACTAGCACCGTGTAACAAGGCCTTTAATCTTCAATTACATCAGTTTCAATGCTCTGAAATAATGTAATATAAAGGGTATATGAAGTAAATTCGATCAATATGATTAGTAAATACTTTCGATTTGTCAAGTAGGATCAATGTTTCAGAATATATAAAATTTATTGCTATAGAAACTGGAAAAAATTGCTATAGAAACTGATGAAAGAGATCATAAAGGGGTAAGGTGGTTGAATACACCCTGAAGGGTGCTCGACCGCCCTGTCTTAAACCTCCTTTACATAAACATTCATGCTTGAAAATAATGTCATATAAAGGTTGCCTGAAGCAGATTCACTTTTTTCAGAAATACTTCTCAATTCACAAGGAGGATCACTGTTTCCGAATAAATAAAAACTTAATTTCCTATTCTTCCCCTCATCATAGAGGGTATCGAAAGTAATTAATCTAGCAACAATCTTGGTATTCGAAAGACCCTTTACTGCTGAAGAATTTGCGATTAAACTTTCTAAATGAAGAGAATGAAGAAATAATGAAGAACTTCTTTATTAAGGGGACCGACCATTTTTTTATAATACTTTTTTATTAATGAAGCTACGGTTCTGAAACTAGGTTTAAATATGTAAAACTGAATTCTCTTCCGATTTTGGTCATGGCATTTTTTCGATTCGACCCATAGAAAACGAGTTATTCGAATTCCGAATGAATTTCGACCCATTTTCGTAAGGCGTAAGGCTTCATTTTGGTTGAAGCTACAGCATTGCAGTTTTTTGCATTTGATTCTCCAGAGGATTGTCTAGAACTGAAAGTCAGTTTTGTTCGAATTTCTAATTATTTTTCGAAATATTAAAAAAAATATTAAATTTGATATTTCTAAAAATAATTTGAAATATGAAATAAACTCAAGTTCAGTTCTAGATAATTTCCTCGAGATTCGAATGCAAAAAACTGCAATGCCGTAGCTTCAACCAAAATAAAGCCTTAGATGTTCAAATACCAAAATCTGTAGCTATTTTGAAGTGCCTCAAAATGGCATTCGAAGTTATTGGGGGATCGACCATGTTAAAAGAAATATATATTAATGAAGCTACGTTTCTGAAACTTCGTACTCATAAATGAAATTGAATTTCCTATCGTTTTTGTTCACGGCTTTTTTCGGTTAGACTCATAGAAAACTAGTTATTCGATCTAACAGAGCGCTATACCAACCCCCCCTTCCTCCCTCTCTCCAGGGGCATAGCGTCACACAGGCACACTCAAGAGTACTGATTTTTTGTACAATCATTTATAAGGTTGTTAGGTACCTATTTATGAAATAAAAAATAAATGATAAAATTTAGAGATTTTTCCATGGTCGGTACCCTGAACTTTAAGATATATACACACAATTAATTACATTCTGAGTGTTTGTCCAAGCTATCTCATGAAATTGAATTATGAAAAATTGAATAATTTGCTTAATGAATCAATCCTTCCATCCTCTATTTGTTCAGTGTGATTAAATCAGTGTAATTCAATGAAACCCAGTGATTATCAATCATCTCGGTCGAATGAATCAGAATTACATCAGTCTTTTATACAATTAGATTATGTAATTTTTATTAGAATTGTAATAAACAATTTAATTGTTCTACCCTCCGTTTTGGTAGATTCAAGTTTTAATTATTTCATATATAAACGTCTTTCTTCACACAATTTATAGCCATGGAATATACAAATATTGCTAATAAGAGACATCTCTACAGAAAACAGTTGTAACAAAAATATTTCTTAACAGGCATAAATTCCATAACAGTAAATCTAGGGGGTAAAATTAAGTTAATATTCTATTAAACGCTTTATGAATTTTTTTCGGTTTAATCATGTTTATCGAGTAAATGATCTATATCGTTTCAATATGCGTATCCAAAATCACTTTTCACCGTTACAATAAAATCCTTTACACCCGAGTGTGGTATAGTTTATTTTACCTTAAGATCATGTCATTTTCTATCAGTTAGTTTCGTTCCAGTGACAACACACTCCACAGTCACGTGTCTTCACATTAACAAATGTCAGTTTAAAGTGCAAAGTTCCGTAGCTGTTTAGTGCCTGAAGTTAAGTATGAACTTCAAGCTGTTTATGGTTTGTTGAATCACAGGCAATCTAATCGCATTAGGAAAACTGTTGCTACTTTCACAAACTTTGTAAAGACCCAAAATTATCCGTAAAAATGAATGAAGTTAATGTTTAGACAGTGATAAATTGAAGGGAATTTTACTAATATAAGTAGATAACAGATCATATTATCCCTATCAAAGTAAACAACTCCATGCTCACCTTATTTTCATTTATAAGGTGAATAAATTCCCATACGTCTTTTAATCGTTATTACGGTGAATGAATCTTTAATATCCCAATGACATTTTAAAGTTCCTCCCAACTCCTCCCAGCATGCTCCGCAATCCTCATGTAGAGAGGCCGCGACGTCAGGCCAACGTACTCTGACGTGCACTGTACGCAACTAAAGTAATAAACGATTGACGAGAGCATGCCGAACTAATAGACCAATTTGCAATCCACCTCATTCATCAATTAGAATTCACACGGAGAGTTCTTGCGATTCTCCAATCAATTTAGATCATTTTAAAATTTTAGGTAGTGCCAACAATTTTAATGAGTTGAGAATTTTAGAATCGCTTCACATTTTTAAACGCCAACCAATTTTAAACAATAGTGACAGTTCTTTTCTTTTAACTTTTAATTAATTTTTAGTTAGGTCTTTTAATGTTCAATAAATATTAGTGTACGTTTTTTTTATTTTTTACGTTCCATTACAGATTTTATATTAGTTGATAATGATAGCTAGACTATCGAAACGTCCTGTTTTTTAAAGAAATGTACATTCCAGTACTGGTGTTCCTTTTTATCCTTAGACTTAGAAGCATAATTCCTGCTAATTTTTTAGACTAAGTGGAATGATAATCCACGTCCCAACAATTATTGTCGCAGTTTGTAGCGTTGAATATTTTTTTTCCATGAATATCACATCTTCTCGTCCAGACTTCCTGTTCATGACAAGCCATTTGATGTTGAGGAAATTGTAGTCCCATTGGAGAGGAGTGAAAGAGAGATGTAATTTGAGATAATTGTCAATACCTATTTTAGAGCTTTAGTCTCTTAGTTAATTCTTATCCCAAAACAAATCGAAAGTATATAATTGAAAGTTTTATATAACTCGAGAAATATATATTTCATATTCTTCTAATACTACCAAAGAATTGTATAATAAATCGTAATTAAGACCAATCCACTATTTTTTTTTCGCTCTGTTAACAAGTTAACATTCCTTTAAATCATCACTGAATTATCAGCTCTACTTTTCTACAATATGATCAATTTATGACATTGAATGTATGAAATACAAGCATTAACCTATTATCTAAAAAGAGAGCCATTTCCGCTCTCTTGGGTAAAAGAAAAGATCCAAAAATCGGAAATTGTCTGTTTGACTTTAGACGAAATTAGTGAAGCTGACATAAATCTGATCAAGTTTCCTCTTAAATCTTTTCTGCTTATTGTTTTTTTTTTTTTTTGTTCTTGTCTGATAATGTAAGAATGAGAGTTGAGGCATTTCACTTCTGTCTTTTGGTAAACCATATCAGAGCATTGTTTGAAAGTATTCCTTAAATAGAATGAAGCATTATATATTTCAGGTAACAAATAACTTAATCACTCTCTTATTAATGATAGTAATATATTGACGAATTACCTCTTAGTTTGTTCCCCAGAGGAGAAGATAAGACTTCTGGCTTGCTTACCCATTTTAGGGGAGAGAGTTGCAGTATCTAACTCCAGCTACTCATGCATATTTGATGAGAGGAAAAACTTTTCCTAAGAGTCCATTGAGTTACCTACTGTTCAGGGATAGAACTTTGTGATGTTTTTAATTCATTCATAAACTTTCTGCAAAAAAGTTACCAACGGACTATATGAGATTTCAAATTAAAACCAATAAAGAAGATGGTAATATTTGACGAAATATTTGTTAATTGTCTCATCAGGATGAACAGAAATGATATTATACGTAGGTATACATCTAAATTACAAAG
Source organism: Caprella mutica (assembly GCA_947561585.1). NCBI lineage: Eukaryota > Metazoa > Arthropoda > Malacostraca > Amphipoda > Caprellidae > Caprella > Caprella mutica. Next base: position 162,798 of record CANNZV010001839.1, on the reverse strand, counting down.
AAAATAGTATAGATCACATTATGTTTATGCATTTTTTTTGTATGGTTAATGTCTATATCACAAGATAAACAATGTACACAGTGTACAAGGATAATAATACCGTAGTAAGTATATATATATATATAAACGTATACGCCTGTCACAAATGAATTGAGTTAATTCAAAATAGATTTTTCATAGAGATCAAAAACGTGTCAAAGTCTTACGTTGTCTAAAATTAACACATGAAATCTATTATTTACAGCAGTTTTGAAACACTTTTCGTTTATAGAATGTCACATAAAACAGTCACTGAGTGGAAGTGATATTTCACAAACCCATTTCTTCCCTGCAACATATGGTCTACTATTTTCAATATGGGATTTTTTTTCTCTCTTCTAGCCTGGTCGTAAAAATACATTAACGATGTTGTACGATGCTGTACACGGTTTTAAGTCGTTATAGATTTAATTTATAAAAAATACAGTATATGGGGGTTAAACTATTACAAAATTATGTTTCCTTTTACTTGAATGTAGAAAAAGCTAATAGTGAGATAAGTTGTTAGTAATGGTTACAGAATATGTGTTTTTTGCTATATAATTGACAAATGAATCTCTTATATTTTGAAAGGAAATAAATGAATCGTCGCTTTAATAGAAAATGCAATGTGCAACAGTGAAGGATGTAGCATCTGGGCAGCAATGAACATTCAGCCTAACTATTGTATTTAAGTCTGCGAATAATAATAGCATTGTATAGACAATTACTGATGCGTTCCTTTACAATGCTTTCCAATTTGAGGTGTTAATTGTGAACGGGACAATTATTCATTCACAATTGGCTCATGAATTTATTGAGAAAATGCTAAATGATTCTTGTTCCGCCTCTAGCTCCACAAGCCAGTACAATCTGTTTGCCTCATTCTCTTGGTGAGTGTTTAACTCCTGCTAATTCCTCACATTTAACTCCATCTAACGGCTGGCTCTCAATCTCACAACTCAGTCTGTCTTATCACCCTAAGCTTCTTCACCAACACAAATATACATGCAGGACACGGAGTAAATGTGCTGATGGGGCCTCAAGACAGGTAAAAGAATAAACGAAAATATGAACTGAAGGAGGAGATTATGTATTGAAACGTTTTCCCACTCTGAAGTTAATTTAAAATCTACAAAGTCTGATTTTCATTGGAAAGTGACATAAACTTTCACATTTCTTCAAATTAAGACGGATGATAATGATGGAAGATATTCAAATTTCCCCAAATTAAGAGTAATTTTAAATTGAATAGAATGTTCAGTATTAAAATCAGTTTTATAAATATTCAAATCTACAAGAAATTTATTCATTTAATACACAAAAAAGTAGAATCATTAACATACGACATATTTAAAATTATGATAATGTCAATATCAATAAAAAAATAATTAAATATTTCTATGGATTGGAATTATGTATGAAGAAGCACGTGTTCTTTTATTTATCATTAATTCATTTTCCAATCTTTCTTTCTTTCCTTTTCTACTTTATTCATGGAATTGTTTATTCTTGTAATCTATCATAGGAATTAATTAAATCCATCTTATGACTAATAATGGATGATGTACTATCATAAATGTTTGATGAATCTAAGCCAGCTGCAAAGCGGAGAGTCGCGCACTTCTTAGCAAAAGAAGAGAAAATAGGTAAAGATCATGGATAGACATAAGGTTAAAAGTTATATGTAACTAATGTTATTATAATATTAAGCAGAAACAATTTCATGAATAATTTCGAGAGGAAATCAAATAGCGTTTGAAGATAATATGATTGAGGAAACAGAAAGATTCTTTGCTGGGGAATAAGAGCAGTTCAAGTAAATTAAATAATAATATTTGGAACATTTAAAGAAATGTGTGAAATTGTATTCGCCTAAATTGATCAGAATAAATCAAGTGTTTCTATATCACTTTTTCTCTTTTTTGGGCCATTTTTTGTTAATACTTATAACAGTTCTCGAAATTGAATTCATATGAATCCAGCCCATCTTCTAACTTGAGGAACTCTCTCAGAAAAGAAAAGTAACATAACTCTCCGTTAAATTGAACGCAACCAACGCCTAAATTATAACTTCTTCCTGAATCAATCTCACCAGATTTTTTTTTTCGGCACACCCCCCCCCCCACGAAACCTTCAAGGCTCTATGGGAGTAGGTCCTGCAGAAGAATATATACAGACGCTTATCTGTTTTCTACCAATATCCTAACCCTAGTAACCTGGGGACTGGTCCATGTGCACCAGTCCTCATGAAAAAATATTAATAATTTTATTTTTTAACCTATTTGTAAGCAGTCATTTGATGACGTTTATTTTTCAACATAGCTACATACAATTATACAAAAAAGATGGTGATAAATGGCAAGATACTCATATTATGAGCATCTATTTAAATATACAGGGTGTTTCGAAAAAAATGAAACACAAATTTATGTTAGTATATTTCAAAAGCTATTGATCGCACATGTACATTTCTGATATTATTTTCATTGTTCAACCCTTCTACACCCACAGTTAAATTTTCGTTAAGTTTTATTCATTTTGCAAATGATATAAGGATTTTATTGATAGGTTGTGAAAATTGCTTTTGCATAAATAGTTAGAAAAAGTAGGAAATATTTGTGTCTTATCTTTGCTTGTTAATTTTATTTTAAATTGATAATTATTCTTTGGCGTTTACCAATATATGTGTAAATATCAAATGATGGTTTTTATGACAAGAAAATATAGAAAAGTCAAATTGTTATGATTTTATAACAGTTTTAGTGACCAGTCCCTAGGTTACTGACCAAACTTTTAAAGGCTAGGTTACTAGGGTTAACCCATTAGCGGGCCACTTTTTTTGTTTTTCTGACTTTGAATTAAATATTTGATAACTTTTTTTTGAGTTAAGACATCAGTGAAGATATGTATAAAAATCATTTGATGAGAATTTTTTTTTAATTTATAAAGAAAAGTGACAAAAAGACACATATGTCCAGATGGTCCCATGGGACTACTATATGAAAGGAGATACGAGTGTCCACCTGGTCGCTAAAGAGTTAAGGTTGTCTATAGAAGACCTTTTTTGGGATTTCAATCTAATTGCTCATTATTTCATTTTTCATTATCTTATTTTTTTATTTTCTTCAAAATAAGAAAAAGTTGGAGATCGAAATTAAAAAAAGCTCTCCTAGATGACCTTAATAATTTCGGTCCAAACAGATTAGCTCCTGAAATTATCCAGTTGCCACAGCGAACTGAAATTGTTGTACTTTTTTTTTATCTGAAGAACTAAAGTAAAAAAACAGTAAACATTGCAAAAAACACCGAATGATTCTCTTAAATTTACAGCTTTGCCATAATGATATATACAAATGAAGACAAGATAGATAATTATTAAAATTCGAATAGTTTGGCAATCATGATTCATCTCTCTTCTCTCACTTTCTCTCCACATTCAGAATGAATTTCTGTGTTGTTAATTATAATGAAATGGCTAATATGTAACATATACGATTAATCACAATTAATTTCATCTGATCTGAGTGTTCATACATTCTCTTTTGCTCTGTCAAGCATTCATCATTTCCTCGTTAGCTATTCCCTTAGCTTCGAAACTTGTTACACAGCAGACACTGATGAATATTCAAGAGTCTTCTCTCTCTGGTGAACAATTAAATTGACCTCACAATGACATGCTTACATTAGAGCTGCCATGACAATTATTAGAGCTGGTGAACAATGGAATTGACCTCACAATGACATGCTTACAATAGAGCTGCCATGACAATTATTAGAGCTGGTGAACAATGGAATTGACCTCACAATGACATGCTTACAATAGAGCTGCCATGGCCATTATTAGAGCTGGTGAACAATGGAAATGACCTCACAATGATATGCTTACAATAGAGCTGCCATGACAATTATTAGAGCTGGTGAACAATGGAATTGACCTCACAATGACATGCTTACAATAGAGCTGCCATGGCCATTATTAGAGCTGGTGAACAATGGAATCTACCTCAAAATGACATGCTTACAATAGAGCTGCCATGGCCATTATTAGAGCTGGTGAACAATGGAATTGACATCACAATGACATGCTTCCAATAGAGCTGTCAGGAGAATTATAAGATCTGGTGAACAATGATATTTTCAGAGTAGAGCAGTGTACATCATTGGATATTGTAAACAGATTTGAAAAAATATATATTGCGAATGTTGTAACTTTCATATTTAGAATTAACTATGAAAACACAATTTTTTTAAGGAAGGTTATTATAAGTTCTCATAAAAATAATTTTAATGTGCTGATAATATAGGGGATATTTATTTTCTATAAATAGAGGCATATAGAGCAGAAAAAATGAAACTGTTGTTATAGTTTATTGAAATATTTTATATGTTGATGATAAAATATATTCAACATGACTCCAAATATATTTTATATTAGTATAGTTTGTAAGGTTAGTAAGTTTATCAAAAAGAGAATCCCCATGTTCCGAAAACATAATTCTACTCTGGGGTTCTTTTCTCAATTGATGATATATGTGGTGTTAATTGTTGGTCCTAAGCTACTAGAGATATAAATGAAAGAAAGGGTGACAAAAGCCATCACGACTAAATAACTAGTGTAAAAAGCCCATACGACAAAAGTCCACACCGACAAAAGCCCAGATACACAATTGAGATAACTCTAAAAATAAAAATACTGATACACAAGCAATTGTGAAGCTATTGGCAGGTAACACTACCGTAGCGTGGATCGCCTGATTGAAGACTGAACACAGATTACCCAGAGACTATAGTATTTTTAGAATAGATTGTGTGAAAGGAATCCGAACAATAATGAAGGTCGATATGTTAAAAAGACTTTAATGCAATTAGCCACGCCTCAAAATATAAGTAATTATTGGCATTGTTAACTTCTTAACAATACTAGAGTATGAAAATCAATAAGCCACGCCTCAGGATATTATTTCCTTTGACAGAAGGTTGACATCTTGAAAATGTATTTAGGCAATTAGCTAAATTAGGTACCACTCAAGATGTTCTTTCTTTTTACGAAGTAAAGATAAAATTTACTCGACAGTTTATTATTAAATGGCATTGTTGACTGCTTAACAATGCTCGAGAATGAGAATATGCTAATCAGGCGTATTACTTGTTATCCGTATAAATCATATTATCAGGCATTCCTAATGGTGAACTGTGATTCAATGCATGTTTTTTCAACCTTCTAGAAGTTAACAACAAAATATCATCGCTGCTGTTACAATACCAATCTTAAATAGTAATAATAACATTATTTAATTATTAATTAAATTGGAATAATTAACTTTAAATAAAACATTTGGTATGAAATTATGAAATATGATCGTTAAGGAGTTTAAATATTGACTGAGAATTATATAAACAAATAAATAAAATAAAGATCCAAATATTGTGGCAAATAAATTACCGACAATTTAATTGTTATGTAATCAATACATTTGATTAAAAGAAGCACCATCAGCAATTTCGAGTCAGATATGAATATTTTTATTACACTCTCTATATGTAATATAAACTTTACTGATACCTTTTCCTGTCACCAAATGTGGTGCATGATGAGTTGCTGTGGATTTTGAGAAGACGATTTGGTGAAAAAATGGATAAGTCTCCAACGTCCAATGTGATCATCCAGACAAATGAAACTAATTATCAGTTTCATTACTAGTTAAATACTGACGAAACTATCAAGCACATATCCAAATTGTCACACGTATTCGAATGGTGAATCGTTAGCTGGCGAACACCAATAGTTATCTATGTTATCTCAGATTAATCAACACTATGCTTATTGTTGATTAATATTTTGATCAACTATCAATATAGATTTGACAGCAGAGTAAAATAATATACAACGTATTCAATTTTCTTTACAATAATTGATAAAATGAGATATAAAATTCGAAATATAATCGTGTTTATTATATTCATAACTATAATTTTAATTACCATAACTGATAAAATTCATAACCTCAACCATAGACGAGAAATATATATATTTTTTAATAATTGACCTTGTGTTATGAAATTAAATTTTTGAAATCAGATTTTGTAATTCAACAATTTCCATGCAATAAATTGTAATAAATTCACGGTTATAATTAAATATTCCTATTACCAACAATCCTTAATAATGAATTCCATAAATTGTAACGCACAGCCATCTTGTCTGAAGAGAATAACATTTATTGAAGCTGTAAACGTAACAATCGACATAATTATACAACGTAGAATAGTGGTACAAATAATTTCAGTTCATATACTTACCTTTAATTAATGAGTATTGTAAGGCTTGATAAATTAGTTAATGGAAAATAAATGAATGAGTCTGCAGACACAATTTATACACAGTATTCAGAGAGGACATTGAGTGTATTTACATTAATAATTACTAGTAGTTTTCCTCATTTTAAAATAACTGAAATGTTATTGAATATTGCAATAGTAGGATGAAGTTTTACCAAAACTATGATGATATAATATTTATTTAAATAATATATGATAAAGTGAATTTATTTTACTCAAATTTATGATTTGATTTTAGGTCACACATCTGGTACAATACTGGTAATGTAAGAAATCGTCCAATGGATTAAATTGATCAGTTCACTATCATATTTCCAATTCAACATTGCATTTCTCTTTCCATACGTCAGTGATGCAGTTCGTAACTCACCAATGGACTTCCATAGCTCTCTAACGTGTCATAAACTTGTCAAGAACAGGAAGAGATAACGCGACAACGTGGAATTGGAAAGGAAATACAACTCTACACTGCAGAGATGGTATGCAAATATGACAAGCTCATTCAGCAGTATTGACTAATGAAGTTGGTGACTGAACTATTCAGTAAGGAAAATTGAATTTTCAAAATAATCAAAGTTATTTAGTTTTGATAGGGTTGGTATGTTTTGTTTCAGTTTTATTAATTCTTTTGTACCTTTTCTTATATCATTATTTATATATTTTTTAAGATTCCACAGAGTACCTGTTATATGTATAATAAAAAAGGACTTCAAATCCTGCTCGCAATGAATTACAAATAATCGAATATATATCATTTATTTATTTACTTAACAAAAATCCCTTACAATAGAGTATAGGAGTCGGTATCCTCCCCATCCAGGCATGTAAAACATTTATGACCAAAATAACTTAATATTTACTCCTAGGGTATCCCTAGTTATAAGAGTAACAATGGTATTTAATAATGTTAATACAGTAAACTCTGGAAAAAATGGGAAAATAATATAATTTGCTTGGGGACAAATTGCGTGGGCCAATTTGTCGCGGGCCAAATTGTCCGAGGCCCAATTTTCGTGGAGTCCAATGGTCTTGGGCCAAAATGTCGTTCCACGATAGTTTTTCTTTGAAACCCACAATTTTGAATAAATGTGATAGTAAATTATTATGAACTTATGTTACTATGAAATACCAGTTCATTTCATGTAACATAAATCTATATCATCAAATACCTGATATTATCTATTACTTACTATATTACTTTTTCGGTAGGGTAATCCTATTGGCTCAGAGAGATGGAATAGTAATGGAAATGCATTCGTGCTTATTACAAATCACTCCGCAGCAATAAAAAGAGACAACGAAAATTGAGTAACAAACATTATAAAATATACATGGACGGGTAATAAATACACTATAAACTTTGTAGCAATGATAAACTATTGTATATTAATGTCTCTGTTTAGCACCCACATATATTATGGATCTAATAAAAATAAACATGAGACACAAGTTTCACCTTAACCCTATTGTCTTAGTATTGACCAAAAATCTTCCAATGCCTACCTCACCGTTCAAAGGCAACACTTCTGAAATCTCTGACAGCTTAAAATCGCCAAAGTAATCCGAACTCTGAGTGAAGGACAACATCTGAAACTTCATCTGGAACACTCAGTAGAACAGGAATCTGTCACACAATCCCACTGGAATGCTGGAGACCGGGAATAGTTTGGGTAATTGGAATAACTGAGGTTGGAGTTTATCACTGAGACTCGCCATCAAAGATTTTGATGCTCTTAATACCCTATTTGCGCAGAATATTCAGTTTTGTGATAATGTATTTAATATTTAAACTTTTAAATATTAATGAAGTAGTTCGTTTTACGAACTACTTAAATCCATGGCAGGATTTTGTATTCGATTTAGAATACGTTGGTCATACTCAGATAATTTGTGCCAAACCTGTGTATTTTTGTGACGTTTTTCTATCTCATTACACGGAAAGTCAGTACGTTTGACTATTTTTACTATTCAGATTCTTTACCCGTTTTTTCTAATTTTTCAACTGTTTGATAGTCTCTTTACTCTCTTTTTATTTTACAGGGCGTCAAAAGCTGATGAAATATAATTTCTCGGTATAACTTTCTGTTTGCCACGCCTAAAATATTTATAAACTTCGAAGAAAAATCTTCCCGCGGTAGTCACTTCTACGGATGATTGTTCCAAACATTTTCAACTCTTATTGGACGCCTTTTGTCGCCAACTTCTGGCAATATTCAGCAATGATATTGAGAGAACTTTCAGAGTTTGTGATTTTGAGTAATTGAAGTCACTATATCCATTGAATAAAATGTACTGGTACAATAGTGGAAAAGGAAGAGAGGTTCCCGGAGCTTAAACTGGGAATAATATAAATGATGTCACAAATGATCTATTCACAATAATAATAAACTATTAGAGATATTTTTAGGATTGATTGTGTCACATTTTTGGTATGTATAATAGCTATCAAATATATCTAATTAAACTAACCTCCATGTAAAATGATTCCAATCTTAATATACTCTAACATCTTAACCATTACGTATATAGTTGGGCAGGTAACTGACCACTTCAAATTCATATGTATATAACTTTTTTCAAAGGTGTTTGATTAATTTCGGGCTTACACAGCCCGTAGACATACAGTTATTGTATTATTTATCATTGTGTGGAAGAGGTAAATTGATTCATTAGGCCTTGGCTATATTCATAAATTATTGTTTCTAAGATATTTCACTAACTTCAAACGCCTCTTAGCTTTCCAAAAAAGGATGTCACAGCATTAACAATAACTTCTAATAGAGAGAAATTGTTAGAGAATTAGAAGCTAGGAGAGTTGTTTGGATGTCACAATACCAACAATAACGTCTATCAAACACACATTGTTAGATGCTTTGATGTCTAATTCTCACAAATCTAAAAAAAGCAATAAATAGAGGATTCATTTGTTAGTTAGTTTCACTCAAAGGAATTATTGTGCAATGAATCAAAGGTAAGTGACGCAGGTGTTACTCTATAATATATATTATAAAAAAACGGTTAATAATGGATAATTATTCTCTACTGGCGATCTGTAATTTAATTCAATAGTGAATTATTATTTAAAATCAGTATTCAAAACTCAACATTGTACTGTATTGTATTATTGTAACTACCTACATAACTTCTCAGCTGAGATATTTTTCGAGTTTAGATTAAATGGATATTTTTATAGAATAGTAATTACTTAATATTATATGCAATACATCCTTACCTTTAATTATTTATATCAGGATGAACAATAATACCACATTTAAATCACTCTTAAACAGATCTTATTTTCCCTTTGTCTTTTCAGTCTTCAATAGTATTCATAACTAATAATATTCCATCTAAAATAATCATATTATTGTTAGCTGAAGTGTCAGATTATTAACTCTTTCTTCATAATCACTTGTCACTATTATTCAACACAATGAACATCTTTTTCGGCTCATCGGTTGAATCTTTCTAATTTTCCCCTTCATAAGAAACATACCGATTGAAATTATTCATTCTTACAAGACACATAAAACAGTTTGAGGTAAGAATGATATCAAATATAAGTGCCTTTTTCTACCAAAAGGGAATAGTCGCAATGAATCTGAAACACTAGATTTGATATAATATGGTTCTTAACCCTAATGAGTAGGGTGGAGCGAAAATATTGATATGACATTGCCTGTATAAAGTTGAGGAAGTACATCGGATTGAAGTGCAAAAAAAAATTCAGACAAAACATTGATGTTTACAGGCGTCACTAAACCATAGAGTTTTTGAATATTTTGGGAAAACGTATTTTTCAAAGTTTTTGATTTTAATGTACTTTTTAGTTGAAAACTTACCTAAGTTAGTGACAAAATGCCAATCTGATGTACAAACTATGCCTTTGTGTAATTGGAAGGAATTTGAAGACAGTTTATAGGTGGCAACATTCCAAAAACCGTTAAAAAGGGCTATTTTCAACTATTTTTCAACTTAATCTTCCTATAAGGATTTTTCTACATCAATTATTTATTTTTACTATTTCCTTAACCATAATACATTTATATATTAACAATATCCCTCAATTAGAACGATATTAACCATTCTTTAGAGGTGGCAAAGTACTTATAAGCAATTAACAATATTAACCAATTGATAGTAACTCCGAATTAAAAAGTGCAATTCTCAGGTAATTTTATTTATCAGAGTCGAATAACCCATAACTCACCCATAGGACCTAGCTCTACGTCGAGTTACATACTAACCCTATTCCCGAACCAATCAATAGTATGAGATTATAGACTTCAAACTCTGTTATAAAGTCAAATTTTTGGCCTCAATCACTCCACTCAATCACAGCTCTGCTCTCCTAGTTACAAATTTCTTGAATACCTATGTACATATTTATTTTTCGTAATATGTTCCATATTCATTGTTTAAATTTGGTACACATTTGTTTAGTATATATACTAACAACTTTTAAAAAATACATTACATTAAGTTATATACTTAAGTTATATTTATTTTTGTATAAAAAAGACAAAAAATATTTACGTATCGGCGTAAATCACGTAAATCAGGAAACTGATTTTACTGTGCTGACCTGTGGCAACATAGAAATACAGATTACTTAGCCATCTGTCCACGTCTTCATGGAGTACACACACATACGTGACCTGTGATTTGGTCACACTCCACCCAATCGCAGCTCTACTCTCTCAGTTGCCAATGTCTTAAATACCTATGTATATATTTTTCGTAATATGTTCAATATTTTTACTTGCAATTTGGTACACATTTGTTAGGTATATATACTAACAACTTTTAAAGAATACAGTACCATAAGTTCATAAAAAAATATATCTTATTAATAAACCTACGGTACTGCATTTTTACATGTTGTATGTATATTTTCTAAACTAATGTGTACTGAATTTCACGTAAAAATATTGAGAATATAAGGAGAGCTGTGATTGGTTGGAGTGTGACCCTATTACAGCTCGTGCATGTGTGTGTACTCCATGAAAATGAGTACATATGTGTGCGTATAGGCAGACCAAACTGTATTTCTACGTTGCCATACTTTACCACATTACAATTAATTACGTGATTTACATGATTTACGCCAATACGTGAATATCTTTAAACTTTTAGATACAAAAATATATTTGATATTTATCGAAAGGCCGGCAAATTTAAATTGACATTAAAAGTAAAAAGGAATTTAAAATGATGTGCCTTGTAAACACACGTCAAACTTATTGAGGTTAAGGGCTTATTTTTGCAAAAATCTGGAAATGTGATTATAATTTTATGCAGATAATAAATTGATCAATTTAAAAAAAAAATTGCAATTATCATTATTAATAGCATATTACATGAGGACGACAAGAACAATGATATTTAAATGAAGAAAGAATCACTGTCTCACAAAAATAAAACCGAAAATTTATTTTAAATATTTTCATGAAAATATTCTGCATATCATAATATTTATTAGACTGATTTACCTTGAGATTCTCAAAGGGAAATTCATGCAGACTCATGACTAACTTGAAGATCTCCTTGTGAGGATAAAAATAAACTTTTTCGATTGGTATTCTGTAAAAAGAGCTGTGAGGGGAAGAAGGTGGAAATAAAGATGTCTGGAAAAATGTAAGGTAGAGATGAAGAAGATGGGAATGAAGATGTCTGGAAAAAGGTAAGGTAGTGATGAAGAAGATGGGAATGAAGATGTCTGGTAAAAGGTAAGGTAGAGTGGAAGAAGGTGGGAATGAAGATGTCTGGTAAAAGGAAAGGTAGATAAGAAGAAGGTAGGAATTAAAATGTCTGGTAAAAGATGGGGAAAATTGGAAGAGGGTAGGAAGGAATGAAGATATCTGGTAAATGATAAGGTAGAGGAAGATGGTGGGGAATAAGAAGACTGGTAAAAGTAATTTATGTATTATGTGATGTATAATATGTAAATATTTTCCAATAAAACACATGACTTATGAAAATAAATGCATAGACTTATCACTCTTTTTATTACAGTATTTTAGGCATGGATGTTAGTTGCATAGCATTGTGTAGTAGTATGTACTTTTAATGCATATAATATATACATAATTTATGAGTGTATTTATTCTGAAAAAATGGTATCAAGAATATTACTGAAATATACTTTTGAATGGAATTATTAAGATATTATGAAATACTTTTTCTTTTGTAGTCTGTAAATAATCACATAAACATCTTGTAACAAATTTAGTTTAATAACTTTGAACTTTTAATACATTGCCTTTCTCTTAAATTTTCTTGCATAATAAACGAGAAAATTCGAATTATTCTTCAATAATAGGAACCTTAATGCATTTGATGAAATTCCAGAGTCTCGTAGTTGCAATGTCTTGAATGTTTCATAGACTAGGTTTTATATTACATTGTTAAAAATACCCTTTTAGTGTTTTAAAATATAAATACACTGAAGAAACTTGAAACAATATAAAATACTGTTAGTAAACATTAAGTATGTATATTAAACATATTTATAATAATCTCTTGATGTTATATTATTATTAATTTAACAAATTATCATTGCTCATTTTGACACTATAATATTAATAGAAAAAGCCATTCCTTAAATTTTCATTCCAATGCGATGTTGCTGGTGAAATCAGAATATCGATTCACAATAATTCTACTTCTCTTTTACCTGCCGATGATATTATTGATATGTTAACCATTTTTCTATTAATTTATAATTAATATGATTTTTCAAAGAGATTTTTGTTAAAATACTAAATATAATTATAAATTTTCCACTATTCTGCAATACTCAAAAATTCACAGTATTCAATTGCATTGAAACCATTACAGCAAAGAATAAGATAGTTAATGATAATAATGAAGTAATTTATCATTTATTCTGCAGTTAAACTACGTAGAACTCAAATTTTCAAATTATAAAATAATTTCCTCATCAACAAATTCATCTAACGAAAAATCATTTCTATCATTTTTCTCAGTGTGCCCATCAATTCTAATGCCAGTACACAATATATTCGCAAAGTTTCCATCAGGATATAATGATGGCAATTTACCTGTCTGCCTACAATAACGCTTATGTTTCATAAATTTCATAAATCCAAATTATTAGAATAGTGGGTTCTAGCATAGATACCGGATACATAATCGGAGATTTCTTAAGGGGACCGTTCTTGGGAAAATCACTTAATTTTATAATTTTCATTTATTTCGTAAGTGGGTACCTTGTACCGCTTAAATGTTTGAGTGAAATATCAGAGCTCTAGTGTGACTATAACCCACTGGGGAGAGAGAAAAAGTGAAATGGGGCGATGGGAGGATTGAGGTCGTGGTTGAAGCTTTACACACACCCCATGAGCCAATAATAATTCGTAATATTTAATTGTCTTGCCATATCTGGTATAGTTCCTGCTGCTTAGACCATACATAATAGCGATTGGCAGATATACGGTTCAGTCACTCTCGATATCTCATGAGGACAAAATGTCGCGTGTCACGACATTTGTCGCGTGTACACGACAACGTTGAATGCGTTTTTATGGCATTTCTCTAAACCGAAAAAATTTAGTATTCAAAGGTCTAAGGCTTTTCCAATTTTGAAGCTACGGCATTGAGGTTTCTAGGAAATTCTGTAGGGCTTTGTGAGCTTTTTTTTATTTTTTTTCGAACGCAAATATTAAAGCCGAATGTCATATTTTATAATAAATATTATAGACGAATATCATACGAATATCATTGTTTTTACATGTAGTACGTAGCGATACAAAGAAAAAATAACTCAAATAACCATAATGACTGATATTTATCTCAAATAATTATGATATATGAAGTACATTTCCCACAGGCAGGAGGACATTTACATCTCCTTGACTCCTACATTGTTTTTTCTAGTTTAGTCCCAATACTTCCAAGTGTAGATCCTGTCTTGATCAAGTCTTTCAGTTGTTGAAGGCACCCCAAAATCTGATTTTTTCTCTTCAGATCTGCTTCACAATTAAATTTAATATATATATTAGAACATGTAACCTCTCGAAATAGCACAATTTAAATATCAGGATTATATTTATATCTTTAAATTCAATCATAAAAATTGAGTAGCGACAGCATAATAAAATTGGCAGTGGCCAACGACGTAATGACTCCTTTATTGACTCCCTTCTTACCATTGATGTACAATATCTACTCGAAATATAATTGGTTACAGTATTTGCTCTACAGAGTCTGATATACATATTCTAGGATCAGTAATTGAGATAGACGAATAAGTATAATGTAGAGAGAACATTATTTTGTTATATGTTCTTGTTATTCTTGAGTAGCATTGTTGTATACGGAGGCGCCTTGGTTTATTTTATATGAGGGGCAATTTCTTATATAATGCAATGCATAGTTCCGATGACTGTTATCTTCTTCAGTAAATTCTTAGTTAGTCTTACAGACGAGGAAAAGGTTTGTCTGTAGTATCATTCTGTCCTGTACCAGAAAAAAAGGACCATAAGTTCATAAATGATGTACTGATAATAATTTCTCTTTGTACCACTATCTATCTCTTCCAAATGAGGAAATCCATATTCCAAATATTTAGACGTCGCCATCAAAAGTATCCTGAATTGTTACCGAATTACCTGGTTCACCTGCCATGCATTGCGTGAACTGATATCGCGAATTTGTTGAGAAGAGGTGCTCATCAATAGTTACGAAACTCTTGCCCTTTGATTTGTACATAGGTTTCGCCATAAAAATATGTATTTACAGGGTGATCAGAACAGGTGTAGATATATTTTTGTTGAAATATCTCCTTATAAAAAACAGAAAAAAGAAAATCAAAGCACCAACTGATCCTCCATTAACTTCAAATAAACATACTGGTTCACCTTTACACCCTCTTCAATGAAGAAAAGAGGACTCTTATTTCCAGATGAAGTTACCCCGGCCCAGACCATGACAGAAGCTGTTTTTTTTCCCTAAAAATCAGCATGTCGTTCAGAGGAATATTGTTTTTATTCACTGAATAAATCCAGTAGTTCTGATGACTGTGGAAGGCTTGGATCATGAATAACTTCTCATCATTCCACAAGACCGTAGGTTGCGTGCCGTCTCTCAGTTTTTCCAGAAGAAGCTTTGCTCTTTGCAGCCGTTTGGTTTTTGTGGCCTCTGACAGTAGCTGAGCTTTTGTCTTTTTGAATGAGGAAAGGTTCAGATCACTTGTGAGCACTTTCTGCTTCGTTCCATAGTTCACACCAGACGCTGATGCCAATTTCCTGACGCTTGTTTCAGGATTCCTCCTGATTTTCTCCCGGGTGTTTATGATGACCTTAGAGGTCCTAACCTTGCGATCTGAAGTGCTCCTAAACTTTGGGAGGGTCGAACCTGTGTCTCTGAAACGCTTCAGAGCCTTGTAAACACCAGATCTACTCGCACGACCCTTCAAAAGCTTTCATATTTGACCCGGACACTGTTCTGATTCAAACAGTTCCTGAATTGTCGACGCTACAGAGCTCATAACTAAATTAATATTTAGAAATACCTCTGAAAGTAAAATATAACAGTTAGTGCATATATCGAGCTATCGAATAGTGTAATTATATGGATAATTTTCACGTTCTAAAGGTTTTAAAATTAAACATTAAAATTTGTCTACACCTGGTCTGATCACCCTATTTCATCATTCGTGAGCGTTCTTGGACACATGTTTACTGGTTTGGTTGTTTAGACAGCACTGAAATGAGTGTGCATGTACTCAACTTTTATCATATAAGTATTGTGCGACTCTGTTTAGACTTGTCAATTCATTATCTCTCAACCCAAATTACCTGTAATGAGTAGCTGTAAGTCTTCAATTTACAGACTGGAAGAAAGACGGAATGGAGAAGGAGGGACATTTAGAACGAGAGAAGTTAAGTGCAATGCCAATGTTGTTATCTTTTTATTATGCTATCTCCATTATAAATAGGCTGTTATTTAATATTATCATGATAAATTTATTTTTAAATAACACTTAAAAATGTCATAATATTTAAAATTGAAATTCTAAATAAATCTTCATATAATTTGAAATATTTATTTTGGTATTAAGAAAAATATTTAAATTATTCAACTACCTATTTTCAAATTATTCGAAAGTATATTACTGCTTTAACTGTCACGGGAATTTCAATACGATAAATATATAAATTCATTCCGCTCATTCTATAATCTCTCTTTCCCGATTTATTCAATCAATTATTCATCGCCTCATTAACGTATTATCATTTGCTGATATTCTTGTGCTAGATTCTAGACAAGGAGTTGGCAAGTGAAGTAATATGGAGTGAACTTCATTGAGTGAATATTGTATTACGATATCAATGGTGGAGAAATTAAAGCTATGATTGAGATATATTATCTATTGAAACAATGTATTAATTACAGTAACTAACATTGTTTCGAAGAGTTTAAATGGTATGGAATAAATATAATATACTTTCATGCATTTTAGTATAAATTAATTCATGCAGCACTGTTCTTCTGCAAAAATTAGTTCAAATAATTATTATTTGATACAATTCTTTATCTTTTCCCATTGTTTGATATTCTAAAGACATTTTAATTTCACTTCACTGGTAAAATACTTTTTTTTTCGTCTTAAAAGAGGAATATAATAATTGAGAAAATGTTCTCGAGTAATAACAGAATGTATTCCAGAAATAAGTCTGAGTGGGAATTATTATTGTGAAGAAATGAGACATTTTACACCTTATATATTTGTTGCTAAATATGTGTATTAATGAAAAATGCTATTTTCTACAAGCGTGAACATACGAAATTGGAGAACAAATATAATGGTATTCATCATAAATCTATGAATTTGAAATCTCATATATCAAAGTGTAGATGCATTACTTTTTTGACTTTTCCTAGAAAAAAACTTTTCAGTTTGTATTTCTTGGAAATTATTTCTAATTGGTGATACAATGAGACAAATTTGTAAGTATTGAAAGTGATAGAAATTACAAAGCTGTGATTTATGAATCTACATTCATGCAGTGCATGATTTATGGATATCAAATCAATGCGAAAAAAGTTAATACACATCAGCATTGCTGCTTCTCCTGTACCTCCTTTCTCAATCTGTAACTCCTTTCCCCGCCTTGAAGTCTCTTCAGCACATTTATTCTGTGTCCAGCATGTATATTTGTATTGGTGAGGAAGCTTAGGGGAATAAGACAGAATAAGTTGTGAGATTGAGATCCACTAGATGGAGTTAAATGTGAGGTGTGATTTGCACTCAAACACTCTCCTGGAAAGAAAGATAAATTGCAATAGATATATAGAGTGAGAATTTGAAGTGAAACAAATTATGGTATAATATATTGACAACGCAACAACTGATATTATAGGTTCTAAATTAATTCAAATTTTGACAATAAGCATGATTTGATTATCAGTACAAATTAAGGGAGAGCGTTTAGATTCTATTCAATTCACAAATATAAATCTCAATTCTTCATTTCAATAGAAAAGAAATCCACCCAAATGAGTTTGACGTGTGTTTTCTAGGCATATCTTTTTGAAATTTATTTTTATCTTATATGGCATTCCTTCAAAATTAGCGGCCTTTCTTTACTTTGTTCCTACATAAATACCATGCCTATTTTTTTTTTTAAAGTTAGAAAATATTTACATATCGGCGTAAATCAGCTTCAATTGCGTAAATTAGGAAATTAGTAATACTGTGGTCACGTGTGAAAACGTATAAATATAGATATGTCGGCCCATAGCGAACATCTGTCAACGTTTTCTTGGAGTACACACACACATGCACGAGCTGTGATTGGGCCAAACTCCACCCAATCAAGATCTGCTTTCTCATTTGCCAATGTCTTGTGTACCTAATACCTATGTACTTACTTCTCCTTGTATGTTCAATATTTTTCAATTGATATTTGGTACACATTACACTGCGACCAGAATTATTAGTCCTAAGTGTTTATTGACTATATCTCAAAAACGGGCAGCGGTAAATTTACGAAATTTTCACCATAAGTGTAGAAGAATATGAGACACATTCGTGTCATTATACGAAGGTTAACTCTTTTTAATTTTGAATTTATTTAATATTTCCATTTTTCAGGTGACCAGAATTATTAGTCCCGATTTTTTCGTTTCTTTATAAATTTGTTACAAGGATAAATAAACGAATTTTTTAAATAACAAAACTTTTAACATCAAATACCAAATACAAATACACTTTGTAAACACAAGAAAGTAGTCAATAGTGAATTTAATATGGCAGAAATCATGATTATTTCCCAATGTGAGATCCTTGGGATTTTATGACTTGAAACATTCGTTCAGTGACAGAATCTGTTAGTTTTTTGATAGTAGAAGGATCCACAGCCTTCGCAGCATTCTGTATGGCAGCCCAGAGATCATTTTTTGATGAATACTGCTTCCCATTGCTGTAAACACTTCTTTTGATGATGGCCCATAAATTTTCAATGGGATTTAAATCGGGTGAGCAGGCAGGCCAGTCCATCAGGGTGTTATTCTTGAAGCCCAGTGAGTGCAAGAACTCTTTGGTTTTCTTTGCTGCATGCGACGGAGCATTATCTTGCATAAATATGATTTTACGGCGTTGTTCCAAAGGCAGGTCATCTAACCAGTCTGAAAGAGCAGAATCAATGAACTCACAGTAGCGCTTAGAATCGAGTTTAATACCTTCTTGCACCTTCACAGGACCAATGAGTACATCACCTATAATTCCCGCCCAAAACATCACCTCTCCACCACCTTGCTGACGTTGCAAACGCATTTGGGAAGGGTCATCCCCAAACACCCATCCTTTGGACCATCCATCAGGGCCATCCAAAGTTGCTCTACATTCGTCAGTGAATAATATAAGCTTTGGAGAGGTTCTCATATATCTCTTGGCCCAATCTAGACGCCTCTCTTTGTGTTTTGGGGTGAGAGGAGGAGTTATAGTGGCTTTTTTTTGTTTAGCAAATTTTCCAAGAACTGAATTGCGGGTCGATTTAGACACATCTGCAACCCCGGAAGCGGAAAAAATGTCCTTGCTTGTTGAACCAGGGTTCTTCTTCAATGTAGCCTTCAGGCAGCGCACATCCCTTTCTGATAGTTTCCTCAATTTAACTTTATCCTTGCGTTCTTTACGAATTTTCGGATTTTCCAAAAAACGCTTGATGGTTTTTACATGGCGTCCAATTTGTGCAGCTATTTCAGCTTGAGGCTTCTTCTTAGCTGTTAACTTGATGATAAGGTTTTTTTCTTGCTCTGAAAGGTCCTTTCCACGCCCCATTTTCAACTAATTAAATAAAAATTATGTACTGGACTAATAATTATGGTCACCTGAAAAAAGGAAATATTAAATAAATTCAAAACAAAGAAGAGTACAACTTTGAAAATTAGTTAGAACGTGTCTCATACTTTTCTACACCTATGGTTGAAATTTCGGAAATCTTCCGCAAACGGTTTTAGAGTTATGGGCAAAAAACTCTTTGGACTAATAATTCTGGTCGCAGTGTAGTTTAGTATATATACTAACAAATTGTAAAAAAATACTGTACAGTAGGTTTATAAGACTTGTGTTTTCTAACACATGTCAAACCTTCCCGTTCATTCTGATAGTCAAACTCATTAGGGTTAAGTATCGATGTTAAAGAATAATATATTTACGACTTCATTAGTTTCCTTTTATATTAAGAAATGATATGTTTGTAATTAAATAGTTACGACCAAAATAATCCAACAGCTGAATCAATTGAATTTTAAAAATAAAGATGAGATGATAAATAAGTTACGTTATTTATCACAAGATAAGTAAGTTACATTTTGTTCAACATGTAATGAGTTTGTTGCTTGATGTATCATGCTAATGTCTAGTAAATGTACGGTTAAATCTGCTATTTTGCACCACTATTAGCAACTAGTGTTTGCGTGTTTGAGTGGAGTGTAAAGATAATTGTTTGTGTATACAAATAGTCACCAACTAATTTAGATTTGAATTATTTAACTAGTGAATTTATGAACCTACTAACATTACAACAATTAACTTATCTTGAAATTGATTGAAGAACTATCAGTTGCAGTATGTTAGATGTCAAAATTGAATTTGCAATTCGATTCTTTCTATTATTTAATTTTTTTTTTTCAAATCTATATCCAATAAATCGTAGTTTAAATATCACTCACTGTTATTAGGTCTGGGTTTCAGTTTCAGATGACTTACTTCTTCAGACACAACTTCATCTACTGTTTTTCTTTCTTCAACCTCCTATATATATGATAGGGTAATGATGGCGATTCAACGTGATTTATATTCTATTCACTTATCGCACTGGTTAAAGATACGTACATGGGACACGATCTCAGATAGAACTCTTAACCAACTAACAATTTGGGGTTTGAGTTTACTTCTTTTATAGCTACCGTTTCTATTCAGTTATATTTCGTAGGCCTCATTAGGGAAAGGTATTACACAATAAAATTTATGGCTTAATTGGCCGCAGGTAAATATTTGAGGCTATTGTCCTTTTTATGATAGTTTATTAACTATATGCTTTTTCCAATATCAATCTTAAAATATTTCTCATTTGTCTAGACTGTTTCTCTGACACCTCTATATAATAGTTCATTGTTATCTAAGACACATTTTTTTAACAATTGGTCTCTCCTAATGAGTTCCATTTTTTAAGCCAGAGCAGGTAATAAAAGTGACCTCCCATATAGAGTACTAAAATAAGTAACAACTGTCTTTACCATCAGCAGGTATGTTTTCCATCACCAGGAAGGTTCCCCCTGTAACAGGATTACTCCCACTGTGGGGCAGCCATCGGTGTATATGGTCCCCAGAACTGCAAATTATGTATGGTGAGTATCCACTATAGTCAAGTTTATTAATTTACAAGGTTTAGTATTGCGTTGGTTCATATCAAGATGATTACAGTTTTGCTGTGAAATTATTTTTACAGAGAAATAAGGTATGTAATTCATTCTCCCTAGAATACAATGCTGTAACTTCGTTTTTTTATTAATACAACTTCGTATCCCATTTTTTTATGTGTGTAACAATTTTTTGAAAAAAGACAAAATATGTAATTTTTGGGTAATTTTTCGAATTTTCAATGTACCGGCGCTCACCCTAAACATATTTTTATTTTTATTTTTTATAATTTGCACACGTCATTTTCCGCACTTTTCCGCACTATTACGATTTGAAACAAATAAAAGTTTAGAATCGCTTCACCCTACCAACCAGTCTAGGAACAATGCAAATCAACAAACAAAATTATACTCTAACTCAAATATTTTCTACTAATCTTGGTATTTTCAGTTCATTTCTGTAATAGAGAACTGACAGCTCTATATTATTGCTGTGTCGTCTGCAACTCCTGCAATATTCCTTCTCATTGTATCTCATTGAAAAATACCACGCAACATTATCCTCTTTATGATCACCATAAAGGTTTTCTTTGTGGAATTACTGAGAAAATACAATATACATCGAATATTGTATGAATGAATGGAATTTACTATTGTTGCGATAACATTAACGAGGTGACAGATTTGTTAACTGCTAATTTGATCTGCTTCTCTGTAATTGTATAAAATTTATAAACTAAAAAATATTATAATTACAAAATAGTATTTTGAACGAATGTTCAAAATACTTTCCTCAACTGAATTTTACGGTTCATTTGCCTCAAAAACGTCATTGTTTTGTTTTAGATGCACTTGGTTTACTTCTCCACAAACATTTCACCGCTCAAAATAAACAAATTATCTTATTCCATTCAATGGAATTAGAGGCTAGTTACATTTCAGACAACTTCAAATAGTTTTGAAAATATAAAATAGTGAAGAGGAAAATTTCAATTATTCTTCTGTTCTACACCCTTTAAATAGGATATATGAAAATAATGAAGTCATGAGCATTTATATTTTGTGATTATATATCAATAAGTATTAACCCGATTAAGCGAAGATAATTTTTGTGTTTCGTTTTCTATATTAATTATATGTTTGAACACTTGCTGTGTCCATTGAAAATAGATATATTTCGAATGTTCTTCACAGTAAGATCATATGACTAGTGGAATATCATATACATATATGTATAACTTCTAGTACTGGTGAAAAACTTTACTATTGTACATGAATTTTATAATTAAATTTTATTTTCAGAAGTTCAAAGTTGCCTCTAACCATAAAAACTATTAGAAATATCTTGCTAGATAATATTGTTATTTAGGAAAAATGAAAAAAAATAATTAAATAGAATAGTTTTTCACAAATAAATAACACTTAAATATTTCAAATAGGCTAAATATCAAAATATAAATAAAACAAATATCAAAATTCATTTATAACTAAAATGGTTCATGGTCTTAAAAACTTTGGTTAATTGTAATTATAACTAAGCTACAACCGATTTAAGATGGTTGCATCAAATAATAGAGTCAGTAGTTCACATTTCATATTCGGTTCTACGCATATTTTTGGAATTTTTCTAATTGGCCAGGTCAGCTTATTTTCGTTCTGCAAAAAAATCTGTGAAAAAATACTGAAAATAATTCATTCTGCAATCTTTGAAATTTTTCTGCTGTTTATTCTTATATTACCACTAATTTCATGGAGACAGCGAGGAGAAATCAGGAAAACTGTGGAGACACTCGACAAACTTTTTCCAAGTTCCTCAGATTCTTGGCAAGATTCTGCACATGGAATACAAAGTGGGTTGTGATCACAATGACAAACTGTCTCTTCGTAATATAACATTATTTTTTATCCTCTGATAATGCCACTGACCTCATCACAGTGAAGATGTTTAAAATAATATATTTTTTAACACTATTTTCATAACAATATATTGTCTATTTCTGTCAATTAACCTAGTTTCTGTATTTTAAATATTCTGGTTTGGTAAAAGTGATATGTGCTAGAGTTTAATATATAAATTATTGATATCACAATCCTCAACTTTAAAGGACAAAAAAATTACAATTTTAATATTTTATAATGCAGTTGACTGCAGAAGAGAAAAAATCATTCATTCTGAGTTTATACATTGACTTTATGAAGTTTAGAAAGGTATTTCAAGAATTATAATTTAAAGTAATATGAACTATTTTTTCATTAGAAAGAAAATTTGAGGTTTTGTATGCATAGATAAAATATCTCCTTTTAAAAGAATACTTATTATTTATTCAAGCGTTTTGAAATGTGAAACACATGTCACGTAACTTTATTTCTTACGATTCATCAATTATTTTGCTGTAATCAATCATACAAATTTTCTTTGTTTATTTTAAATTAGACTCTCATGTGTTGTCAATATTTCACTTTCGGTAATTTGGTAAAGATTTTATACGAATTAAAGGTCTCCTCCAACCTAAAATAAAATGTATCCTGAAATGCTCTTAACTTTCAAATTGGGTATTTGTTTCTTATGAAGGAACTAATTTAAGAAAGGTAGATAAATTTAAAGAAATGACATGATATATATAAAATAATTTTAAAAAGATTTTCAAAAAAACTTATATATAGCCTGTTCATATATTTCCAATGAAATGGTCCTTCAAATACTTCCGACAGATAGATATATGAAGAAACTCATTCTAAAAGATCCTCTCATCATCACTCAAGATGCTGCATCCTGAAATACCTGCCGATCAGTTTCGTAGCTGACGAGAAACTGCCGGAGGGGAAATCTAAAATTTGAGTTATGGAAAAATGTCTTTCATTAGTGGCTCCAAATATGGATGCAAATGGACGGGTTCGGTAGCTTCAAATGGTCTTTCTATTTGCAAGAAATGAGGTCTGAACAACTTCTTACTGAGGTGGAAGAGAAAATAGAGGAAAATACAAAAATCGTCGAATTGCATTCGACGAATGTTCAAATGATATTTATCTAATATAATAATAGTTTATGATGATATTAGGGATATATTACAGTTCATCAATAATTTCCAAGTTTTTCTGATAAAGTATTACTATGTTTGACCTTTTGAAATCATTGATTATTATTCAATCAAAATCTCTGAATGTAGGCAATCAAATTGTTATGGTTACAACAATTTTTTTAGATGTTGAAATAATGTGGTTAATACTTTTCACTTACTAATAAATGGATAAAATTTCATAGATTATAATTATTTGAAATCCCATACTCATGTAATTAGAAAATATATTTCATAATTTCGAATCTACATTCCTACTGAAATGCAATTATTATTGTTCCTTGAAAGAAAAGAGTCACTGCACTAAGTGATTTCAGCTAAGTATAATTTCAGAATATCACCGATTTTCTATTTTTCCATTAGAGTTTTTGTTTATAAAATGTCTACATGCATTACAAGCTAGTTAAAATGATTTTTTTTTAATTTTGGGGACATTAATCTTCAAATCATGGTTCTTTTCTTCGACTGTGCAGTTTAAATGGAAATAAAATCTTCTCATCCTTTTATTGTTGGCTTATCAAATCTAAGAATTGGCATACGTCTTATCTAAGGGAAAGATCCATTGAATCTCTTCCAACTAAAATAAAAAGAAAGTTTTAAAAAGGCAGTCGGATATTCTCAAAAGTTCTGCTTCAGTTGAATGGAATAAATTCATCTTTTGAATTTAATGGAAGAGGGAAGAGTGATCGATAAATATCTAGATAGAAATAAATTTGTTATAGTTTCCTGAAATTTTGAGTTTTGTAGGGACTTTACTTAAAATTTAATTGTCCCTCATATATTAATTTAACGTGTTACCTTCGTGCAATTTCAAAATAAATTGAGATACATAAGATATAGTTCAAAATCGTAATTTTAGATGTAGACATGTATGAATTTTACAAGAAACCTAAGTAAATGTAGTAATGTTGATTTCATGCAATTGGCTCTAATGTACATTAAGACAAATTTGGAAGTAATTTGGAAAAGTTCATTTACTGAATATAACATCATAAGATTGAAAGTCGAGCATCTATCGCTTAGATAATATGTTATAACCTCAGTTGAGGAATCCTGAATTACTTTGATCGAATTATGATATTACTTGTTTCTAAAAATCTCTTATCGTTGATTTAGCTTAAATCGTTCATCGAATAGATCTGAATTAGAGGAAGATATTTCGAAGATATATTTGATGTAGGTGTAATTAGTTCAGTGCATCATTAACACAAAAACTTCTTTTAATGCATTAAGAAAGTAAATTGCTGATAAGGCAAAGTCTATTATGGTAGGTGTGATGATTTCTCACAATCTAATCATTTATTATTTCCAAAAATAAACTTAACTAATTGTATAATTGTAAATATTCATGGAATTGTCGAGATGTACGTCATAAGTTGAAAAAATAGTAGATCTTTCCTCTGGGACTTCATCATCACAATTACTCTTGTTCTGCTATTGTACATAATTACTGGGATTCTTTTCCCATAATCCATCCGCAACAAGAAGAAAACTAATCAATACTAATGGATATATATTTACTTTCCCTGACCTTAAATTGGTTGTAAAATAGAATCCATAACCACTTCATCTTCTACCAATTTATTTCTAAAAATGGAAATTAATAAATCTTGAGACACATAAAGTTTTCGTTAATATAGGCTACGACCAAATCTGATTTTATCAATATATGATAGACCCATTTTTCGACTACTG
Organism: Caprella mutica; assembly: GCA_947561585.1. Taxonomy (NCBI): domain Eukaryota; kingdom Metazoa; phylum Arthropoda; class Malacostraca; order Amphipoda; family Caprellidae; genus Caprella; species Caprella mutica. The sequence goes on along the minus strand of CANNZV010001839.1, from coordinate 136,777 downwards.
CAAGCCATATTAGAGTTCCCGAGTATCGTAATGTTACCCTACAAAACAGATGATATTGTATATACTGTGTTTTGTAATTTCGTTCATCAATTCATTCATCTAATACGATCAGATCAAATTCCACACAAATATTATATAGTATCATCTCCTTCTGTAAGAAGTTTATCTATGATGCCGTTTCGATATCCTACTCCGAATTACCAGGGGATGAAATCCTGTGGTACAATCACGGGGAAGGAAAAGCTAACTGATGTATGATATCAAAAGCATTGGGGATTTAAAAAGAAATAAATGAGATGATATTCTGATTTATAGTTCCTGAAACCTTACATATCTGGAATTATTTAAATCAATACATTCTTTACGCACCAATGAATGGATCGTTTGTACGCGAAGCAATCAAATGAAATTATAAGTACAATTAACAGATCAATTCTTTACCTGATATGACTACGGAATATAACTTTCACTTTCCGTGTAGCCTCTTAGAAATATTTTCAAAAAGATGAATATATTCAGCAACTTAAGACGGTTAAATTAATTAATATAATGGAAAAAATATGATAGTGGCTTTACTATCTATTAGAAAACCCATTTCTCACTCGTGTACAGTGGGAAATATTATCAAATTGTGAAACATTTTCAATATTTGAGTGGTGATTTTATATTTAAAAACTTGTGAGGAGAATGTTTTCCGAAATAATTTTTTATACCCAAGTGAAACCTTTTAATGGGGACGATATGGGTAATAGTTTGACAAATCGTATTGGTACCCAGTTAAAATTCGGTGCAGTATAGCGGACGTTTTACTGTAGTTTATGGCAGTCTCAGCATTTCTAAGCAGCGCTCAGCAGATAATCTCTGCTTTCTACAAATGTTTACCGCGACCTACGGAGGCCACGGCAGTATAAGGATGAGATAATCTGTGGAGGTTTGACGCGTTATTATCTGCCGAAAACTCTGGAGAACAGAGCATAGAAAATCTTCAGAGTTTATAGTCGATAATATTGGCTAAAATCTCCAGAGATTGAAGCACCACATATTGCTCATGAATCATAATCCAACAAATTAATTTGAACAAAAATACAACTTCTTTATCGATAGTGTAGCTAATAATAGGTAATAATAGCTATAGTTAATTAATTAGTGGATAGCCCTAATAGAAAATAAGCATTAATCACTATTGTTCTTGGTACTCAGCTATGGTTTGGCTCATTCAGTTTTATATCAAATCTATTGTTACCTAATATTTATTTAACCACGGATATCATTGAGTAATTTGTATGCGTTTTTATATTTCTCATTTGTCAGAGTGAACCACTAAATTTTTTTAAAGTAACACTTATAGAAGATCAAAGCAATAGTGAAGTCTGACAATGTTGATATCAGGCTTTATCAGAATGCAGTTTTTCTGTATCTTCTCACTGAATGAACTGAAACAGCTCTCATCAGACTCACACATCGATCATGTAGGTTCTAATAGTACTTCCATGCGTACTACATATGACTGAGAATCGTAGTTACAGGAGACATTCTTAAATAATTTCCATGAATATCAAAGTGCTGATGCTTGATAATAGATAAAATGATTTATGAAGATAAATTATAAGCATACTAAACTACCATTGCATATAATGCTTTCAATTTATAAGATATTAGGTAATTATTTACCCTGATGTAGGTTATTATTTGTCAAATTAAACTTTTGGCATGTGAGAATATATAAAATATATCATAGGTATATGGAATATATAATGACATTCTTATAAACAAGCTGACATTGGCCTTAGTTTATTAAGTTTACTCCAAAATGTATATATTGTATATAATGCATACAATATACTGCATATATATAGTTAGTACAGAAAATTAATTTGGTTCATCTAACAACGATTCAATATTATAAGTGAAATAATTGCAATAACTAACCAGTTAAAATTATATACTAATATTATTATAACATTAATCATGTATTTGTTCTTCATCCGCGCCATCTAAATAGGTATATTGGAATACAAGAATACCAAATAACACGAAATCATTATTGAAAAAATCGGTCATTCTTAATAATTATTTAAAGATAAAATCATTTCCATGCTGAAAATATTAAAAACAGGGTTGCAAAACGAAATATATAGAACAATTATTTTGTACGTTCTAAAGAAAAATATCGGATTTTTTTATTGAGAACCATTGAACCTGCCGTATTTTGAATAGTTTCTAGTTTAAAATAAGGTTCTGTGGTGAATTAATGTTTTAAGTTATTAATTTATTGGTGAAAGTGGAATTGTGTATCTATCATGTGTATAGTATTTAAGAGTTCAGTGGTTATTGTATCCTATTGAAAAAAAAAATAGCTATACTAGGCTATATATTATATAATATAGCCTATAGCTAATTTGTACTTTTTTGGGTTTTGAAATTCACTACCTACGGTCCTACCTAACTAGGTGCCTACTAGGCTACTCATGACACCAGTTATCTATCTGACAATAAATGATTTTTCACCTAGCTATGTACCTATAATGTACTAGCACATAGGTATCAGGAAATGCACTGTAACATGTACTCCAAGTAGCCTATGTCCAAGTTACTCCCACTGTGACATATCTATGTACTAGCTACCTACCCACAGCCAACAGGCGACTCAAGTTATTAGTTATAGAGTACTACCGATGTCAGTTAAGCAAATTAGTTGGCTTCTATTTTAAATGGTCCACTCTTCCACACATTCTAATAGCTATAGGTATACCTAAACCATGTTTCAAAGTGTGCACTGTGAACAAAGTCGCCAGTATAGCCTGTATTGATATGTATCTAAAAGATGTGCGGCGCACCAGATCACGGCGCACCCACCATACGTTCTATTAGATAGATCATAGGTAGATTGAAAGATGATTTATGATAGGTAGCTACCTATATGTAGAAATGTAGTGAATTTGATATTTGTTGTTTCAAATTTATGACTGATAGTCTGATGGTACCTGAATGATGTGAATCCACAACCAGTCTGTGTTTGGTTTACAAAATTCCAATTACTTTTCCAAAAAGCTGAAAGAAAAATCTGAAAAATACATACCTACCTACCTATTTCATGATAGATACTAAGATAGCTATTCGAATGAGCCACCAACATTTTTTTTATTTACCTAGCCACCAAAAATAAAAAAAATAATGGTAAGTTGGTAACATTATAGTTATACTAACATAGGAATACCTAAATAGCTAAAATCCACTGACTTTACTAGTACAATATTATTTTCGAAGGGGAAAAATTCCACTGACAAGTGGATGGAATTTACCATGAAATACAGTCTGGGCATTATACCAGTCTGTATTTGGGGCACAAAATTCCACTTGACTTTTTAAAAGTTGAAAAAATCCACTAGACTATAAATTTCTATTAATTTGGCTGATCCAGCAACTTTTTTCTAACTTATCCACCAAAAATTAATGGTAACATAGGATTATTGGAATAAATGGCTATAAAAATCCACCGACTTTGCCAGAATATTATTTTCAAAGGGCAAAAAATTCCAACGACATGTCTGTGAAAATTACCACAAAATACAGACTGGGACATTAATTGAGTCAGAGAGATAGATATTCGCAGTCGCTAGAGTCTTGACTGACTACTAGGTATATTGAATTTTCTAAAATAGTTTTGAATTCATTCCTACCTATGATCTATCCAGAATGCAGGAACTGGTAAAGTGTTCTCCAAGATATCCTACATTTTGACTTATGTTCATGTTCTCAGTAAAATACATGTAAATGTAGGAGGAATATATTGATTGTTTGCACAGAAAATGTTAAAATGTCATATATTCTGCAGACTGGCTAGTACCTATACAAGCTATATCTATTTACCTGAATTTTACTTCGATTATTAAAAGAGATCTCTGTATTATTGTATACAAAAATTAATATGCCAGTTAATCTGTTGATGCCAATTAATTGACCCTCAGCCCTACATAATAAGTTACATTTGTAAAGGTCAATACTCAGATATGTCTAATTGGCTTAATGCCAGTCTACAGAATATGGGACATTTTTAACATTTTCTGTAATAACAGTCTGAACAGTCCTTAGTTTTCTCCTAAGTTTGCATTAATTTGACTGAGAACAGAAGCCAAAACAGAAGATTTTTTGGAGAACAGTTTACCAGTTCCTACAGTCTGGGCTTAATGTTTTGATTTAATTTAATTTCTATGTTCTCATGTTAATTTGGCCTAAAATTTTAAGAAATGAGCCAAAATTGACATGTCTCAGAATCTTTAAATTTTGGCTTGAAATTGGCTAACAATCTGCCAGTCTCTTGAACATGGCATGATGATTATTCAGATTATATAAGATGCATCTTGACAGTTTCAATATATTTAGGTACCTATTCTCATGTAAATTTTGGCACTAGCTATATTTAGAGTCAACATAGTTTTAAAATTTAGATAAATGGAGCAGTAAAATTAGGTTACTTTCACTAGAAACTTTTCTTTGACTGACGGAGGTCGCTTTTCTTTGACGGAGGTCGCTTTTCTTTGACGGAGGTCGCTTTTCTTTGACGGAGGTCGCTTTTCTTTGACGGAGGTCGCTTTTCTTTGACGGAGGTCGCTTTTCTTTGACGGAGGTCGCTTTTCTTTGACGGAGGTCGCTTTTCTTTGACGGAGGTCGCTTTTCTTTGACGGAGGTCGCTTTTCTTTGACGGAGGTCGCTTTTCTTTGACGGAGGTCGCTTTTCTTTGACGGAGGTCGCTTTTCTTTGACGGAGGTCGCTTTTCTTTGACGGAGGTCGCTTTTCTGTGACGGAGGTCGCTTTTCTGTGACGGAGGTCGCTTTTCTGTGACGGAGGTCGCTTTTCTGTGACGGAGGTCGCTTTTCTGTGACGGAGGTCGCTTTTCTGTGACGGAGGTCGCTTTTCTGTGACGGAGGTCGCTTTTCTGTGACGGAGGTCGCTTTTCTGTGACGGAGGTCGCTTTTCTGTGACGGAGGTCGCTTTTCTGTGACGGAGGTCGCTCTTCTGTGACGGAGGTCGCTCTTCTGTGACGGAGGTCGCTCTTCTGTGACGGAGGTCGCTCTTCTGTGACGGAGGTCGCTCTTCTGTGACGGAGGTCGCTCTTCTGTGACGGAGGTCGCTCTTCTGTGACGGAGGTCGCTCTTCTGTGACGGAGGTCGCTCTTCTGTGACGGAGGTCGCTCTTCTGTGACGGAGGTCGCTCTTCTGTGACGGAGGTCGCTCTTCTGTGACGGAGGTCGCTCTTCCGTGACGGAGGTCGCTTTTCTGTGACGGAGGTCGCTTTTCTGTGACGGAGGTCGCTTTTCTGTGACGGAGGTCGCTTTTCTGTGACGGAGGTCGCTTTTCTTTGTCGGAGGTCACTTTTCTTCCATGTTACAAACCAGTCTGCAAAACATGCACAATCAGTCTTCAAATATTCAAGTTTTGGAGCAATTCTTTCCAAAAGATTTTTAAATTTCTCTCTATAATGGCCAGAAATCTCAAAACACTCTCCAATAATTACATGTAAACATAGGGAATTGATTAAGAAATTGTCGCCAGATAATTCAGGACACTAATTTCAAGGCCATAATAGTCACCGGATAAATTTCACAACTTCATGCATCTTTTGCAGACTGGGTTACAGAGTATGTCAGTTAAAGCCAATTAATTGGCTTAAATTTCAAGAGGTCAAAATTCAGATATGTCTAATTGGCTTAAAATTTTGAATTAATTCCTATGTTCCCATGGACGCAGGAGGTGACTATTTTTTGACGCAAGAGGTGACTATTTTTTGACGCAGGAGGTGACTTTCTTTTGATGCAGGAGGTGACTATTTTTTGACGCAAGGTACACACGACACTTTTTTTCACACCTGTTACACCCCTATTTAATTATCTCGTCTATTCTTCTATTAGCAACATGTGTAGAATTGTAAGTGCACTCTCCTGTTACAACTTAAACTAATGCATTGAGTAGAAAAATAGTGCTTAAGTCATAGTTCAGAGATGGTTCCGTTATTTGATCATGATGGCCATACTTAAAAAGATGATGCTGGGTGGTTATTATATACTATATTATTCAGAGTCAAAATCCTTGCTTATTCACCAGTGTCATTGTTTTGAGTCCTTTGACCAATGAGATATTTTACAAAGTATCTCAAATGGTCAGATAATCCAAGAAACTTTGATAGATATTTGAATTTAAAGCATATTTTTCCCATATTGTCATGCTAAAACTCAATAATGTTTAGGACATTAAATAGAAATTTGCATAGTATGGAAGTGGCTAATATCACTCCTATTTATTTAGGTAACTGGTGTTCTATCAATTATCTACCTATGTTCTTGTGTTAATTTTCATATATACACAGTGTAATCATTATTAAAAAATTATACATAGCTAACTCAAATTGTGAGTTTGTTTATGATAATCTGTATTCCTCCCTCTGGATATTGTTACTAACTAGGCTATTTTTATATATGTTCATGAATTTGTTTGTTATATATGTCAAAACTTTTGTTTTTCTTTTCAGGATTATAATTATTCAACACATTCCAAAAGGAAACTAGTTTAAGAAATTTTGTATGTATCAAACAATCAAGGATATTCAGTTCAAACTTTAACATGTCTTTAGATGATGAAGAGGACATGATGCTATTCAATATGAAGTACCTATAAGGTAAGTTCAGCTCTCTTTTCAATCTTAAATAAAATAATTGACACAATGGAATTTACTAGAGATGTACCGATACCATATTGTTAAATGATACCAGTACCAAGTCCAATACCAGTTTTTTTAAAGTATGATATTCACAAGTGTTACTTGCTCAGTGTAATAGCTATAAATTTCATTTGTTATATTATTTTCGTTATTGCAATTAGCTAAAGTGTACCTAGTTTTGAACTACAGTGTACCTAGTTTTGAACTACAGTGTACCTAGTTTTGAACTACAGTGTACCTAGTTTTGAACTACAGTGTACCTAGTTTTGAACTACAGTGTACCTAGTTTTGAACTACAGTGTACCTAGTTTTGAACTACAGTGTACCTAGTTTTGAACTACAGTTTACCTAGTTTTGAACTACAGTGTACCTAGTTTTGAACTACAGTGTACCTAGTTTTGAACTACAGTGTACCTAGTTTTGAACTACAGTGTACCTAGTTTTGAACTACAGTGTACCTAGATTTGAACTACAGTGTACCTAGATTTGAACTACAGTGTGCCTAGTTTTGAACTACAGTGTGCCTAGTTTTGAACTACAGTGTGCCTAGTTTTGAACTACAGTGTGCCTAGTTTTGAACTACAGTGTGCCTAGTTTTGAACTACAGTGTGCCTAGTTAGTTTCGAAGTATGTATTTTTATTCATCTGTTGATTAATTACAGCACTATCAGCTATCTAGTTGAACATAAATTTACTATTATAAGCACGAAATGTAATTATTTAGTGAATTGTTTATAATGTTCGTTTCAATTTTCAGAAACACTGTCCGGACCCGATTTCAAACCAGTTCATAAAACCATTGGAATATCCCTATAGAATTCTGGCGATTGGGATGGACATAGAGGAAGGGGCATACGCTCCCACACCTGAGCACGGTCATGAGCCTCTATAGAATTCTGGCGATTGGGATGGACATAGAAGAAGGGGCATACGCTCCCACACCTAAGCACGGTCATGAGCCCCCCTGATCACGAGCCCCCCCTCCCCCCAGGTCATGAGCCCCCCTGGTCACGAGCCCCCCCCCCTCCCTGTTGTTTAATCCTTATTCACATAGTTAAACAAATGAAGAACTATGTACTTGGATAGAAATAACTGAGAGTTGCTAATGTAGTTTCACTAGTTTGTTGTACTGCACACTCAATGATTGATTAATGACCTGGAAGGGGGTCAGGGGGATTAAATAATATAGGTAAATAAATAAGGATTAAAAAACAGATGGTTCGTAATCGGGGGGTGGGGGGGTGCTTATGACCTACACCCCCGAGGAACGCGTTATCAAAGTTAGCGACCTAATCTCTTACTCTTCTCCCAATTTATATTTGTAAGTATGGTTAAATTTTTTATTATTAGTAACAAGTGGTACTCGTTTTACAAACTTTGACAATCAGTTAGACAGGAAAAATATATAAGTAAGACTTACAATGTATAGCTTTAGTTTGCTTACCAATAAATAAATTTAAAGCTATCTACTTCACTTTTATAACCTCACCACTACTCTTTACAGTCTATTATATCGTAAATGGAAAAGGAGATGGTGTCCCTTCAGCCCTGAACTGTTGTAGCTAATTTGGAATGTATTATTTTACCATTTTTATTTTTATTAACGCTACTTGCAGTTTTGGAGAATAGCGCAAAGTTATATTCATCAACTGCGAGGTCTTAGATTTTTGTATTAGGAAGTCTTCATATCCCATCATCTCCTTCTTCCATCCACCATCGCCACAGGTGCTTGTGACTTTTTTCGTCACAATCCTTGGTAAGTGACAGAATTCACGGAGAAGCTTTTTTGTCCATTCATTAGTATTGTCACTGACGGGTGGCAGGTGACATTGTTTATAGAGCCACTTTTCTTTCTGACTGATTCTTCCAGTCCCTTTTATTTAATTTCCTTTTGATGTAGCTAAACGATATGGCCTTTTTTTCTGAAAAAGACATTTAACCCTTACTAAATCAATTTTTCCCTAACTTGAAACGTCAATCACATTAATTCAAATAGCTATTTAGACATCATGATCATTTTTTACCCTCATGGTAGATATTGACTGGAATATTGCTGCCGAATAACGTCACATTCATAATATAAGGTATATGCGTTAAACGCGTCATATTTTATAGTATGAATATGTGCGTTCATATTCAGCGCAGTATTGGCGCAGTCAATATCTGCCATGAGGGTATTTTTCTCTAGTGTTTCACGCGTGGCCACGGACGCTACGCGGTCGCGCATTAGTAGTTAGGACGCGCGTGTCTGCAGTTTAGGGTAGCGCCCCAGTGTAGTTCAGTGCACTGGGGGGACGTAGAATGAGGTCCCCAAAAGCGGACAAAAATGCTCTGTCGCGGCCCTATCGCGGCCTTCTGCCTGCCATGATGCCGGCCCTGCGCGCCCCACCCGCTGCCCCTATCCTGCACCGAATTTTAACTGGGTACTGTGTTTTTTTTTGCAAAATGAGTCAGCATGGTGACGGCATGGGCTGTTATGTTGAAACCATCTTGGCCCAAGATGATGCCAATATGCTAATCAAGTTCCAGCTATATAATGTTGATACGCTATATATTAAATAAGTTAAGCCCATATGACAATTCAATGGGATGTATTCACGATATTGAACCAACCTTCTCTCAAGTTAACATTCCATGAGAATGGGGAAC